>JAVJGG010000005.1:10052017-10070642 GCA_035590195.1 Aviceda cuculoides | reverse complement strand
GGAACCCAGACTTGGCCACAGCACTCCAGACGCAATATAACAAATGCTGAGTAGAAAGGAATAATCAATTCCCTCAATCTCTTGGCTACGATACAGCCCAATATACTGTTGACCATCTGAAATGCAGGACTTTGCGCAAGTCCTTCCTGAATTTCATGAGACTCATGCCAGCCCATTCCTCCAGCCTGACTAGGTCTCCTTGAATGCCAGCCCTGCCATAGAGCACATTGACTTCATCTGCCGGTTTAGTTCATGCACGAACCTGATGAGGGTCCATTCTTTCTCCTCCTCTGGATCACTGATAAACATATTAAAGAGAGTAAGTCCCAGAAGAAATTCCTTGATCGGACCTCCAGTCAGAGTACAAATCATTTCCCAGTATCCTCTGAACCCAGTGTTCCAGACAGGTTTTCATCAATTTAGTTTTCCACCCATCTAAACTGTAAAGTCCCAACATTGATATCATAATTCATAGGAGGCCATGCTGAAAGACTGGCTAAAATAAAGATTGAAGATCCCTACCACTGTTCTTCCCTCGTCCAGATTTTTTTTTTTATTATTATAATAGGCAATCAACTTGGCCAAAGCATAATTTACCTGTTGTTCATCTATACTGGATATTTCTATTCACCACCTTTTCTTTCATTTGCCCAAAAATGATTTACAAGAGGACTTGCTCCGTGATTTTTCCAGGAACCAAGGTGGCTGACCTGCCCTTGGTTCCCTGGTATAATTTTTGCCCTTTCTGAAGATGGTTGTGGCATTTTCTTTTCCCCAGTCATCAGGAAACTTCCCCAATCTCCACAACCTTTCAAGGACATCTGAGAATGACCTCACTATGACATTGGCCAAATGTCTTGGTACTCAGAGATGCATCCCTTCTAGTCCCACGGGTGTTTATATATTGAGATTATACTCAGGACATCACTGACTTGATCCTCTTCCACAATTTTGCTTGACTAACACCATCCCTACATACCAAAGCAATGTTTCTAAATTCCTCCTCCACAGCCTGCCCTCACTTCCACTTCTATAGATGTTGGTTTTGCACTGGACCCCAGCCAGATCCTTGTTATACCAAGACGGACTCCTGATCTATCTATTTATTTTTGAATACTGGGATGGATCATTCTTTTGTTTGGAGGAGACTGTCCTTAAAGATCTGCTAACTTTCATGGACTCCTTTGCCCTTTAGCACTGCTTCCCACCAGATTATATTTCCCAGTTCCCTGAATAAGCAGAAGTCTACTTTCTGGAAATTCTGGACCTGTGTTCTGTTGCTTGCCTTCCTCACTCCCCTCAGGATCTTGAGCTCTGCAGTTTCATGGTCACTACAGCCAAGCCTGTCATTGATCATCACATTCCCAACAAGATTTTCAGAGCTCAGGAGTAGCAATGTCCAGGAGCATAACACCTCTGCTTGTCCCATACAGCATCTGTATTATGAAGTTATACATGGCATCCTCCAGAAATCTGAAATTACCTGTGTTCTGCTGTACCATCCTTTTGTCAGGTGTCAGGGAGGTTTAATTCCCCTACAAAAAGTAGAGTCTGTAATATACAGACTTTGATCAATTGTTTAAGGAAGGCTGTCTACTTCTTCACCCAGATTCAGAGAGTCTGTAACACATTCCCAAAACAATGTCATGCTTACTGGCCTCTTCCCCAATCCTGACCTGCAAGTTCTCAACTACAGTGTTGCCCATACCACAGAAGAGCTTCACACATTCAAGCTGCTCCTTTATATTGGCAGCAATCCTCATTCTCTTCACCTCTACCTGTCTTTCTTAAAGACTTTCTTTCCGTCCATCTCAGCATACCAGGCATGTGAGTGACCCCACTAAATCTCAGACATTCCTGTGTCTACTACCCTAGCCTTTCCTTTTCACCAGCAAAACCGAGAATAAAACCTGGACTCCCATGCTGTTCACCCTTGCCTCCAGAGCCCTACAGTCACTCTTGCTAGCCTCAGAGTCTTCCTTGGCAGTGTCATTGGTGCCCACATGGATGAGCATGCAGTGGGAATGCATAAAGAGCACAATACTTTTCTCTTATTTGTCATAGTTCTAATATCACACAGAACATCATGCTACTGCATAGTATCCAGTACTTTAAAATATAAAATACCATTGGTTATACAATACTTATCACTGCTGTGTGCAGCTTTCATTAGACTCTTACAACTTGTGCAGCAATACATTTCCACATGGTTTAATCTTCATTTCAGAAAGAGAACTTCTCGCATTAAACATCTAGTGACTTCACAAAAGAAAACAAATTACAAAGTTCTGGTTGAACATCTTCAAGATTATATTTGAGTGGTTCCTTCAATCACCCATCCATGGACTGTGGCAACATGCAAAACATTATGGGATGTTTAAGGAAAGGATCAACAGCAGGGAAAAGGAAGGATCAAAGTTGAAGGGGAAAAAAACATAGTAAAATAAAAAGGAGGGGGAATAAAAATGTGGTTAGTTGCATGTAAGCAGGCTGCCAGTCAGTGTTTTTGTCTGGCCAAACCCTGTGCCTCATCACCACAATCTGAGATACCTTACTACGCTGTATTTCTGGCTCTTTTTCTTTGTGAATGCACTCTTTTGTGTGCAAGACAATAGCTAACATCAAGATGGACTCGCTGCCAAGTAAAAAAGAAGGTCCCAAGGTTGGATACTAGACTGTCTATAGATCTGGACCAGCTAGGAGAGACCTGTGTGAGAGCACACGTGAAGGTGTTTGTGTGACATGCTAAAAATATTTAAACCTCATTATCTGGCAAGTAAGAACAGGAACAAGCCCTTATTCATGTTTATGTGAGAACTGGTTGTATGTATGCAGCACATAAAAAGGCACAGTCTTTCTGTCTGTGTTCATCTGTTGACTGTGTCTGTACTAAGGGAGTGGTTGAGTGTATGCGTGTGTGTGTTTGTACTGATGACACATGCTTGGCCTTGCTACTGGGTGGACCTCAAACACGGAACCACAGCAGCTTTAGCTCTAGTGGACCAGGAGGAAAACTCCCTTGGGTCCTGAAATCCACTTCTCTTAGCAGTTTTTGCTTTCTATAAATAAGCATTCAGATTATCAGAGTTCTTATCAGCATTTTTCCACTAAGCAATTAGATTCTAGGGTAGGATTTAACTAAATTGGAATGCTTACTTTTAAGTAACTACAGACACTAGATGTGAGCTAAGCGTTCAGACTCCCCTTGTAGTTGGAGGAGAGCCAGTCCATAAAACATAAAGGGGGAGTCAGGTGAATAACAGATTGGATTCAGTTGCATAAACATGTTATATGCCACTTAAGACTTCAGCTGCCAATGCAGAAAGACGGAGATCCTTTATAAGATACATAATTTCTTTAATAAATTCTCAGTCATATCTGCCAGCCCTACTGTAAGGCATATTAAATGGCATTACATATCTACCTGGGACACATGACTCAAGGGAGCAGTGTATACCTCAGAAAGTTAACCAGCTCAGTGTAAGCTTCCATTAACTAAGTGGGAAGCCAGACAGCCAGCTTGCTTAAAAATTACATGTTCCTGTGCCTTTGGCTGAATCTCAGTTTAAGTGTCTTCTTGAAAGGTAAAGTTTATAAGCTTTTCTTATAAGTGCTCTCTTATAGTACAAGCCCCTGGTAGATACATCCAGTGCAAATAACACCTGCAGTTAAGATCAAGAACACATTTTAAGCTTCACAGAAAAGTCTTTGTAACAGTTTGAGGCATGGAAGAAAAGGACTATGTGAACTGTTTCAAATACTACTTCTGAAAAATGATCAAGCCACTCATGGGCCAGGTGGCAGGAGCATATTTTTACAGATTTGTTGGAACGTTTGCAGTATCACAGAATGACAGACTGTCTGAGGTTGGAAAGGACCTCTGGACCATCTGGTCCAACTCCCCTGCTCAAGCAGGGCCACCTAGACCTGGTTGCCCAGGACCATGTCCAGACGGCTTTTGAATACCTCTAAGAGTGGAGACTCCACTGCATTCCAGTAGTTCAGTGGAATACCATTAAAAAAACTTGATGTTTCACAATAATATAGCACCAAAGTCACAAGCATGCCTATGATCTAATTCAGCTACAGGGTTTCCCAAAGCAGTAACAACAACAACAAAAAATACAGTTACTTCAGAGAACAGATAATGGAACAGCAGCAAACACACTATGAATAAAAATATCCAGCTCATTTCTCTTACCAGCCTGACTGTTACATAAAGATGAGTATCTAGCTAAAAACATAACTAACTCAAAGAGTTGTAAATTACTACTATAATCTAATCTGGTTTAAAATAAACCTCACCCATATAGGCTTAACTGTTTTTTCTATTGCATCCATTGATTTTAGCTTCTCAGATCAGCTCTCACCAGTTGAAACAGAATTTCCACTTTAACAGAACTCACTCATATAGCACAGAGAAGCTAGGAGTTGTAGCAGATTTAGTGAAGTTTCTTAACAGTCCATAAAGTCTTTTGGACTAATTCACACAAAGAAGTTCTGAGGCTATGAAGAGAGATGAATCTACATTTTCAGCTAAAACAAGCAAATATTCCCTCCCACACAGATCCTCTCCCCCCTTTCATCTCATCCCTCCTTCTCACCCTCCTCCCCTGCCCCGAAGTATCTACAAGTCATCATTCCATCTATCTATAATTCCCTTAACACCCATACTACATTTACAAAAATACAAGTAAAAATAATCAGCTGTAACTCAGAAGCCACAGAAAGAAGAGAATCAAAGAGTAGCAGAGCACTCCCCCCAGGTTCTGGTAGGAAAGGTGGAGTATGACCTTGCTGAGTTCTCAACTTTGCCCATTACCACAGCATCTTTGATAGTCCTATGATTGTAGAGAAGACTAAAATGTTTTATCATACAAATAATGGATTTATGCAAAGATTTAGAGTAAATATGCACCTATAGGGTCTATGCTAAATAAATGGATGTTCTCTCCTTTCTTTCACGTTCTTCCTGTTGACCTACAAAAGTGACTCTTAAATCCAAGATTCATCTTTGTAAAGTATGGTCTAGATGCTTTTTAGGCCTTCCAGTAGGATACTTTCTGAGTTTGCCTGCAGCAAAATCATAACGGAAGAGAACCCTACAAATTTAAATGTTTTCCTCCGAGTTAAAGAGATAACTCTCTCATTTTCATTTACACACCAAGATTTCATAGACAAATTCTAGTACAACCAAGTTTGCTATTAACTATGCACTCCAGACGTAAGAATTCACAAAATAAAATAAGATTAAGGAAATCTACAACATAGCCAAGATTCCACATTAGTTAAAGATATCGCCTCCTAGAAACAACTCCAGAGCAGCAAATCAAAACTCTTACGAGACCAAGCTTTAACAACTGCCAGTAGTCTTAGGTTTGAACTTACAGCTCTTTCTGTATCTTCTTAGCTTTCCGTGATCCTGACTCAGTGCTTCCCTAAGGACTAGCTACATTTTTCTATTGTATTTTATCTTTTCAAATCCCTTCCTAGATAGGTCCCTCCCTAACACCTCAGCAGAACTTCCTGACCCACTCACTTGCCTTTGGTAAAGTTATGGATGTGCTGAATTATTCAGCCGATGATAAAAATTTTTTCTTTGCTTCCATGGGGATCACACAAATACAAGAGGACTACCAGCTTGCCTTCTTTGTTGCATTTTTGCCCTACACTGCCTAGGACATCAACTGAGCAGTTATATATTCTCATTCTCAAATTTCCTATAGGCAACAAGGAAAGCCATAGGAAGCTTGAGCAGAAAAAAAACATATGGGAAAAAAAAAGGAAAAAAAAAGAAAAAAGAGATTTGTACACAAAAAAAGGGTAACTAAACATTAGTATTCTCGGCCAGAACACTGTAAGCATAAGCATAAAATTTCCTTTACAGGGTCAACAGGCTTGTATATAACATTAAAATAAGAGTTTCAAAGGCAAATTCAATTCCAAACTCCTTCTCTTGTCACTCAGCTTCTATTGATTTCTATTTAAAACTCTCATTTTATATTTACATTTAAGAAACT
The DNA here is from genome assembly GCA_035590195.1 of Aviceda cuculoides. Lineage (NCBI taxonomy): Eukaryota > Metazoa > Chordata > Aves > Accipitriformes > Accipitridae > Aviceda > Aviceda cuculoides. Next base: position 10,064,622 of record JAVJGG010000005.1, on the reverse strand, counting down.
TTTCTGTAAATTAATTGTAAGTAGTCTAAGGCTTGGTGCCTTTAATAAATTTTGATCAAAACTGAATTCATGGTACAAATTTACTATTTAATAAGTACAATAAATGGCAAATGAAATACTTCTTCACCAGATGTTTTCAAGATCCTAGAAATTTCTAGAATTAGTAATTATAGCATAACCCTAAAAATTTATCATACGTTTTGAAAATACTAAGAGCAATCTAGCTGATAATATTTCCCATGGGGACAAGCAAAAAAGCCATACAAAATTAAACACCATTAAAGGTGTTTAATTATAACTTATTATCTACAATTAACCTATTTTATAAAACAATGAATTATAATGAGAGATTATGTTATATAAGACTACAATGCCTTTTAATGTATTATAAACTGCTATGAAGATAAAAAGTATTTATGTTTCTTATCTGTTTCCTAGCATGTGATTTTTATGTACATGTACAGACTTTTGATATTTTTCATGGAATAAGCAACTCCTAATAATACACTAATGTTTATGTCTTTACTAGAACTATCTTTCTTACCATAATTTAAATAAACTTGGGACCAACAGTACCATCACTTAGGAATTCCACTAAGGAAATTTAAAACAGATGGTTAGTTAGCTGCTACTAGCAACTGTTCAGCTCCTGAGATTCTTCTTTTTTTTAATTATAAATGGTACTTACATTCACAATTCAGTACGGAAAAGGTGCTCAACATGAAAAATTGTAACTAATAAAAGAATTGCTTACCTTAAACTTCAGTTTTCCTTGCAATCTTGATTTTTTTTGTCTTCATATCTAGTGGCTCCAGGTAGCAGTAGAATGAGAATTGCCTGTGTCCCTGTGAATGTCCAGAGCAAAGAGGTTAGTCTGTGATATATTGGTCTCTCTAATCTCTTCATATCCTCCCTGGCGCAACTGAGTATTTTGTGTAGCTCTTAATACTGAACACAGATTGCAAAATCAGTGATTCCAACTCAGTGTAGCAGGAGAGTAATTTGATTCCACATACTGTTTTATAACGTAACCGTCTTATATAATGTTCAGCCTATTCAAGATATATTTTACAAAGGAAACCACTATTTTCAGGGCAGTAATATACCAGTGTTATGTCTTTGATTGTGTCCTTGACTATTTTATTATGTAATGTTTCAAACAATCCTTTTAACTTAGAAAACTATCAGTAATATAATTAATGCAGCTACAGGCAGCATGTGAACAAAAAAGATTTAGAACATAGCTGGCCCTGATCCAAAAACCTTTTGCCACATGCCCTACTCTCACACACACAAACCCAGCTCTGGACTGCTGCCAGTGCACACTTACCTTTCCTCTCTGAGCTGTTGTCTAATGCTCTCTTATAACTGATAACTACCATTCTTCAAGCAAACTAAGGGAATGAGCTACGGGGGGAGATGGGATTTCTCATTCAGTTAACAACATATTTATGTGGACTGTTTTTATCAGTGTCATATATTAAAAAAAAAAAAAAGTTTTAATGGCTCTACAACTACCAAAATATGTTTGTTTTCTTCACAATAACTTCCTCAAATTATTTGCCAACTTCTGCAAACTCTTAAATTCATTGAAGGGGCAAAGCTTTTTAATATTCACAGTCTAATATTTTTTACCCACTTTGTTTTTTTTCCCCTCAATTCTCAGTTAGTAGAATTGAAACCAACAAACCCAAACCATAGCTGGAATGAGCTCATCTAGCATGACTGCTTCCAATAGACCAAAGCAGATTACATCACATAAGGATTATAGATTAAGATTACCGTGCTGATTGTGCGAATGCCTATGAGGAGTTCGGATTTTTTTTTTTTTTTTTTTTACTGTAGCTTTAGCATTTGGGTGGGCTTATTCAGTGTGGTTTTGCATGTATAGTTTGGTCTGTGCATTTGTCATATCACATTTCCAGTGGAATGAAATTTACTGTGACAGTTGTTTTTTTATTTCTCCAATCTCCCTCATACAAATCCATAATAGGTGTTACACATTCTAGATGGGTCTTAAGAAGCTCCTATAGACAGAAAAGCAGATAGTGCTGGAATGACAGTCCCAAAGCTGAGATTCAAATGAGGTGGCTTCTGTTTCTACTGTGACACAAAACTGTCTGCTTGAGCAGTACCTAATCCTTTAGAGACAGATATCCTATTGCTGAAATACCTTTAAAGTCTGACCCTGCTTTAGATTATGCCCAGATATACCCATATATATGAACACCCATAGAAGACAAAAACTCACACTACGCACATGTGCAAGCAAATTATCTGTTAAAATACAAAAAACATTTAATATATAAAAAGCATTTAAATATTGTGAAAATTCCTATAAAAAGCTATAGTATTTTCCCTGATCACATAATCACATGGTCGAAGCTTATCTTAGACAACTACAGTGTAAAGATACTTACTTTTGTTTTGCTTTAACTCTGATAGTGACCTTTCAATGTATTCCGCAGCCGCATGCAAAATAAATAATGCTAAAACTTATGTACATTGGGCAAGGGAGATGTCCTTGCTCTCTGTGAGCAACAGCTCTTCCAAATCATTCACACTGCATTCATTAGTAATGTCACATTTTAACACAGTTCAGCAGCTGAGTAATAGTTTGAAGAGAGTTTCTGATAGCCCATCATTATACAAGCCAGACGATTGATTAGTTGTCTCCATTGACTGAAGCTATCAACTTTGCATTGGCAAGCTGAAACATTAGGTGACATGTTTTCACCTCAATAGTCTCCTGGCCAGTTTCTCACGTTTCTGTTGAAACTAGTAACTTCAAATTGGTTTTCAGGATCTGCTGATTTCCTGTCTCTGGAGTTTGTTGAAGTGGTTTTATGCATTTTCTTGGACTCAGGTCTGGATCAATACTACAGTTCAGTACAAGGGAAATGGCTGCCACCTTGACATGTTCAAATTTGTTGTGTTTAGCAATCAAGTCTGTCACACTTTGCAGTGAGCAATTTTCTTCAGGTCTGTATCTTCACCACAATGGCTGTAACAGACCACTAAGACAAATGGGGGAAAAAACCCCCAAACTATGAAATCAAGAACAGCAAAAATAAGCTTCTGTCTTCAGCTCAGAACTTTGGTTTAAAAATTTCACTTCTGCTTCTATTGTATATGCACGGTAGAAACATGTCATTCAGAAATCATGTTAAATTTGCAAATACAGCATATCCAGTACCTTCAAAATCCTGAAGACTTTGTGTTAGCAGAAGTGGATCAGAATCTCCATACATTCTGTGTAACTTGTGTCCAAGAAATTTAACTTCGACATTTACACATCTGTGCATTAAAACATAATATAGAGCAAGTTGAAACAGAAAATACTGAATTCTCTTACTATCAAGTTTATTGTGACACTTGAGTAAATCATGTTCATAGCTATATAATCACTGTACACTTTTCAGACTATTTCTATCAATTCTAAAAGGCCAGCTTCTCCCCCAGCACCTTACTGACCCTTATTTTCCTTTTTTTTTTAAAGAAATTGCTTAATTTCCTTTTAAAGTCATACACACTCATATCAGGCGTCCACGCTCAGGCTCTGTGAGGAGCAGCCGGGGCTGCCCTGTGCTGGACACAGCTGGTTCCAGCCGGTTCCAACCCGCCCGCCCCAGGGCAGGGCAGAGCCCCGCAGCCAAGATGGCGGCGCCTCAGGAAAACCTGCTTAACAAAGGGCAGACGATGCCACACAGGCAGAGGAGGAGTGAACAGAAAAGGTGAGCAACAGCAGAGGGGACACCGAGATCAGAGAAGGAGGAAGGGAAGGAGGCACTCCAGGCACCAGAGCAGGTATTCCCAGCAGCCCGTGGAAAGCACCACACCAGAGCAGATATCCACACTGCAGCCCATGGAGGACCCAACCCCGGAGCAGGTGAATGTTCTCCCTGAAGGAACTGAAGCCTGTGAGAAGGACCTACACTGGAGCAGGCTCCTGGCAGGAACTGCAGCTGGTGCTGTCATACCTGCTCCCACACTAGAGCAAGTCTTTCCTGAAGGACAGCAGCCTGTGGAGAGGACCCACGCTGGAGCAGAGGAAAAGCGTGAGGAGGAAGGAGCAGCAGAGAGGAGCTGTTATGGACTGGCCACAACCCCCCATTCCCACAGCACTCGGGGTGGGGGGAGGTAGAAGAGTCAGAATAAAGGAAAGAAATTTGGGAAAAAGGGTTGGGGGTTGGTGTTTTCATTTTTGTCTTTGTTTCTCACTATCCAACTTGATTTTAATTGGCAATAAATTAAATTAATCAAGTCTGTTTTGTCTGTGATGCTAACTGGTAAGTGATCTCTCCATCTTTCTCTAGACACACAAGATTTTTTTATTTTTTCCTATCTTGTTGAGGAGGGGGAAGAGAGTGGCTGGACGGGTGCCTGGCAGCCGGCTCAGATCAACCTACCATAACACTCTACTGATATCTATTCGTTAGTTACAGGATAAGAAACTTAATAGAAACAGTCAGTTTTCACAAATTTGGTGTGGTATACCACTTGCAACCTAACAAAAATGGCATGATTTTGAATTAATTTATAGCATGTTTTGTTCAGATAAATGGTAACACTAACATTCATGCTTCTAAACTTCAGTATTTTACTACCTTTTGCAGCACATAAAGATATATTTCTGTCTTCGTTATGTGACAATTAACATTTATCTAGAAATTTACTGTGGAAAACAAACTGTAAGCAGCCAAGGTTAAGACTGGCATCTGAAATGTTTGTATTAAAAATAGGTGTCTATGCTCACACAATTATTTTAGCCTGCTGGACTAACGGGCAGATATTTTGCACTGCTTACAATCAACTTATGGTGTGCACAATAGATATTACTGAAAAAAACGCTTCCTGGCTCTGAAGTCTGTTGGCACAGCAGGGTTCATCTCCACACATGTAAACTCTTTCCTACTGCAAAACAAAGTATCCATCCCATACTGCTTACTGTGAGCAGTCTGTGGCTGTGAGGCTAGGGGGTTACCAGACTGTTTATTTTATAATTATACATATAATAGCTTTCAGTTGTAATATCTATGATGAAATCAAACAGGAAGATCTTTCAAGTATCTGGCATCTGAATACAAGATTTCTGTTGCTGGTAGAAATAAGAGCAGAAATTTTGTGTATGCAAATATTGTTCCATGTTATTTTCAGCGTTTGTCCTAACCTCCCTGCAAAGTTATCTGTCTGGATACAGATGGAGAAAGAATACAAGGTTAGAGGCAACTGCTATATTTCTGCCTCCAAATTTTAAAAACATCCTTTCCAATCCAAGATAACTATTGCTTCACCTTCACAAGGAACAGTGATTACTTTGCTCTCTCCTTGCACTTCAACTAAAGAAAGTCTCAGTAGCCAACTTCATTTCCATCTCCTGTATGTTCCCTCATATGATGTTTTCCCATTCTTGTGTACTAAAATGATCTTGTTGAGTCTTGCGAGGACGTGTTTTTTCCGGACAAGTAGGGGGTCATTTGGCAGAAACAACCTTCTAGAATCAGCTTTAATGTTTTAGCATTGGCTCTGATAAAACTGTTGGATTACCTCTGCAAAGAACTGCATAAAACAGATACAAAGTCTATTTTGCAGGCCTCTGAGTAACAGGTGCTATTATGTCTTTTAGTTGTATGCATAAAAACAAAACACTAATGAGTATCTCTCCTGAACAGTGTACCTTTTCCATGATGTTCCAAACATCTTATTTAAAAAAATTAAAAAATAAATAATAATAATTAAAAAATCAATATCCATTTATAATCTCTTCCAAAGATATCTCAGCTAAGAATGTAGCTGTAACATTTAAAGTGTGGTATCTTATTGCCAACATATGAAGTGATAAATCTGGTTGAAATGTTTCAGAATTTTGATGATCAGAACATGTGAAATAAAATTTCACACTTCAACCACTTTAATATTTTTAAGTGTTCTATATTTTTAATCTAAATACCAATTTTCCATTTTTATTCTTTGTTCAGCAAGGCTTAGTCACAAACATCCATTGAAGCTAGAAAGCATAGTGAATGAAATTGTTATCCTTTAAAGTTAGTCTCTTCTTTTTGTCATTAATTTTTGTGCATCCAGGATTTTTTTCCATTGCCTCCTCAAATTAATTTATTCTTCCTTCTACTTATTTAGGGTAGGAAGTATGTAATCTACATAAGCATAGTATACAAGTGATTGGTCTAAATTTTGAAGAACTTCAGCAAAAAAAAAGACCACAAAATTTATACTTTTCTAATTTGTTATTTCTATTTGTCAAGCAGCCATTCAGCTTATAGACATTACTTTGGTAAATAATTCACAATTATAAAGAGATTAATATTTATTTTTAAACTTCCATCTGTAGTTTTATTCTTACAGTATGTCTCAATACTTGAACTTAAAAGTCAGAAAAATGCCAACTGACATTGCTGCATATTTGAACGGTGCACTTACTTGCATACCCTGTATCACCAAACGGTTCCTAATTAACTGTAAAAATAGAAAACAGAGATGCTATATGTACTAGCAAAATAACGTTGATTAAACATATTCATACCCCAAGCACTGGGCCTCTTAACAGTTAATTGGATTGACATATTCCCAAAAGAGATGCACCAGCAGGTGGCTTTTGAATTTGATAGAAGTCTACAACTGCAAATCATTGATCAGTAGCAAGATCCCACTGACTCTCTTTAGTCCTGGATCAAGAGTTGCACCATATAAACATGATCATGATTTGTGAGCCCTGGTATATGGCCCAGCGTCCATGGACTTTCCCCATGTACTCAGTTTATGGAAGGAGTTATAATTTATACAGTGATAAAGCATCAGATAAGTCTGTACAGAAGAAACTAATATTTTTTCCTCAGAGACACACCGGGATCTATTCAGCAGCCTTATAGCTTCAGCTCTAAAGGAAATCACACAATTTGCAGGAACCAGTTAAGAGGTAACTTCCACTATAGATTACACATTGTTGCCAATGGGACTGCACCAGAAGAAATGAAGCACAAATTGTGAAGTACATTTATGCTCAGTCACAATCCCATTTCCTTCCCTTAAGCTTGAAGGGGGAACTTTGCTTTTATATCTATTATAAATCATGTTTCTTTCCATTGCCTGAAAACTTGCTAGACATTTCCAGAGGCATAAACAGAATCAAATCAAGACAACTGCTTGTTCTGTTAGTACAAATGCTTTTTCTCTCTTCAAACATTTTAACTCTTTGTTAACAAACTCTTAAAAAAAAATCCCCCTCTCTCTTCCCAAAAGTAAGAACATATTTATGATTTATTGTAATATAGCTTTGATTGAAGTTTTCCTGTAATGGAAAAACTTTTCTGTAAATGCAGTTTACTTACTTCCTCCTAATACTTTAGGCAAGTTCTTTTGCCATGGGCTATCAAATTCACTTACCCCTTCTGTAAAAGTATACAGTGGATTAATCTCAGTCAGGATCGGCTCCATTTCTTGCATGGCTCTCTCACTTCTGCTATACTATCAGAAGAAAGAAATCTAAGGTTTTGTTTGCCCCAAACTGGGGTAAAATACACTGAATATTCCTAGACATGATTCAGAGATTCATCTGGCAAGTTCTGGAGAAAATATATTACTTTCTCCAGCAGTGGAGATAGAATGTTAATTGTCTTGTAGTTATAAATGACAAGAAAAGTAATTCCATTTCTAGGGCTGCGTGGTCATCTGTGAGAACAGTATGTTCAGTTCCTTAAGAGTGATGAAAGAACTTTTTTTTTTTTTTTAAGTTTGTCATTATTTAAAAGAAAGAAAGGAAAAAAGAGTTCCATAGAGCTCTACCCTTAAGAAAAGTGCAGAGGTTCGTTTGGGTCTGAAATGTTCCCTGTGTTCAGATTTTTTTTTGTTTGCTTGTTTATTTTTAAGTTCCCTTTTATATACACTTTGCCATGTTTTTCAACCTTTCATCCAACTGAACTGTAATGACTAGAAATATTGCTTATAGTCATACAGCTTTCTAAAAAGACATCTAATGTACTCCTGTTTTTATAAGAACATCAATTTACTACAAAATTAACAGTTACAATGTAAAAGAGAGAAAATGAAGTCTGCAAGGAGCATCAGGAGGAGATAAAAATATTTTAAAAGCAGATTTAACCTGTCTATTCCAACCTCCATTTAAAGGTCACAAGTATTCAGCTTCTCTAATAATGCAAGTGTAAAATGCAGACAGAAGGAAAATTTCGTAAAGAACAGGACCTTTTTTTTTTTTACGCTAATAAAGAGTTTTTCTTGTAGCTACTTTCTAGCTGTAATTATTTACCTTGTCCTTTACAGTGCAGGAAAAATAACCCCTTGCAATTTTCATTATCTAAAGAAATTACTGAGATGGCAGAGTTACCTTGTGCCAGGGCTTCTCTTTCCCTAAGGAAGCCAATATTGCTGTATTTTTTCCCCTTGAGCTGTGTTCTATAGCAGGACACAGAAATGCTAACTGCAGACAGAGGTCATGACAGCTGCATTAGGCAGAAAGTTCATGCAGAAGTTTTCACTGAAACTATTTCTTTATGTAAGTTTACAGAGGTAAGGTATTGCATACAATAAATAAACAGTTACAGTAAGTTTCTTGAGAAAACTCCCTAAATTCTCCTATTGCTTATTCATAGCCAAATGTCTTAACTTAATGTTCAGAGAAAACTCCATAAGCATACAAGTGTCAACTTCAGTGAAAAAAACAGTTTTAGTACTGCTGGTAAAGTAATTTTAATACCATGCAAACAGCCCAAACAACAACTAATACCATCTGAAAAAAAATCTAATGTAGGAGTTGATTTCTTCCTAGACCTGTTCCTATTCTTTATGGTAATTCAAAGAACAAGAATGATGGAACATTAGTCTGCTTTACCCAGAAACAGTCTCTTATCTCTGAAAACTCTCAGGGGGATAAGTTAATCTATTGTACTGTGTACTGGAGCCCTTGGGGAAAAAAAAATACAAGAGAAGGCTCAGTAAGTCATACATACTATAATTTATATATTTCCTCAGGAACCTTCCTTTTTATTTGAAGTGCTGAATTAGCTGTGCTCCACTGATAAAATTCATCTGAATAAGGTTCTTGTTATTTGGTAAATTACTTAATAAAGGAGTGAGTTCAGCTGGCCTTTCATTTGTTGATTAGCCAGTTGCTGGTCAGTACCAGGTCAGGCAGTGTCCCCAAGCAGGTGACACCAAGAAACACCTGGAATTAAACTCAATAGCACATTCAGAGAAGAAAGAAAGGATTTTTCCTGTTGAAGTCCACCTTAACAAATACTTTTCTGCTTCTGTTTTACCATCTACATGGTTGTCCACTATTTTGCCAACCTCTACAGTTTATTTCAGTAATCCAGTTCAGCTATGCAACATCTGAACAGACTTAGCTCATACGCAAGCTCACATTTGTGCATCTCTAAACCTTTATCGTCCTGTTTTATGATGATGGTATAGAGAAAACATCCATTGTAATGTTTTTATTTTTCACAAAAAATTTCCATATTCAACAACATCCAGTACTGTTCTTATCCTTGAAATGTTCGTTAAAAGAGGATTTGAAATGCTTTAGATAATACAAGGAAAAAAAAAAAAAAAGGCCAAGTCTTCAGAAAGAGATGTGAAGTTTATTTTGAGATTTTGTGCAGAGAAAGTGATGTGGTATGCAAAGAGCAGAAATAAAAAATAGCAAATTATGTGATTCTGGTTGAAATGGCTTGCTTCCAGATTGACAGCACTGCCTTTTCTTTTTGGGCTGCAATATGCCTTTCAAGGCTAGTTTGCATGTATGTGATATTACAGAATAAAAGGCTGCAATGGTAATGATTTAATACTGCTAGTATGAAGCAGTCAGAAGTTCATAAAAGGCCAGAGCTAAGCTAAAGTTAATGCTACAGCCTAAGCACCACAAGACTTAGTTTTTGAGAGATGTTTTGCGGTTTTGCCTCTTGCTGCTTTTTTTCTTTTCTTTTTGTTTTCCAGTCAGGCACATTGGAGAGAATAGTTAAAGTGTATTGAACAAGAGAATCAAAGGAGATTTACCTTCACATGTGTTCACCTGGCTACTTTTAAAGGAAAATTAGTAGGTATTCCTTTTATCCATAAGTGACCAGGGGCAATATCTTCTACAGCATATGGGCACCTGGATATGTCAATAGGCAGGAAGTACATTTTCTAAGATGTAGCAAGTTAGGTGCTTAATCACTACTGATTTCTGCCCACTAATTATGTTAGCCCCCAGGGAGTAGCAAACAAACAAAGAAAAAAAGAAAACAAAGAAACAAAAAAAAAAACCACAAGAAAAAAAAAAAAGAGAAGAATGTATCAAAGACTTTTCTTTAAACCTAGGATTAAGAAGAGAAGATGACCAGCAGTGTAAAGCACACAGAAAGATATTCTGGTTGTCTCATTTTAGGTTCGCAATGTAAGACCTTTCCTGCAGGTCGTTAGTTTCTACCTCTCAATACACAAATAAAACCCTACAGGCATTCCATTTCACATTTCTCCCACATGTTTCACTGTCAGGAGGAAAGAAAGCAAGGTCACACTCTAAGTTTGCCTTTCATCTATCAAATTGTTTTACCATTCCAGTACCTTTTTGCACATTTAAATGTTCATACTGAAAAAAATTGGGTTTATCATGATACACTTATGTAAAACTACATGAGAAAGAATGGACTTACCAGTCTAGATTAATGTAAAATTTTCACTGATAAGAGACTGCATTTTCATTTAGCATAAAAGTTGGGTGCATCTTACCTATCTAGATATCAGTTAAACATCTGAGATAGTGCAGCACTGGTGAAAATTTGATAAGGTTGAGATATTCTGTTTTGTGGAGAACTGGAAAGAAAGAAATACGAAAAAGCACATTGAAGAGCAGAAGAACAAGTTTGGGGAGTGTTTGCAAGTAGGTCTGTTCTAGAACTGGTCATGAGGTTAATCTTCTTAATATGCTTTCTGATGTCCTTGGCACAAAGTGGAAGAGTGGGTTAATGAGATTCTCTGATTAAAAAGAATTGGAGTCATTGTCTGTATAGAAAAGAATTGGAAATTCTCTTCCATGTATGAAAAATTGGATGACCTTGAGGATGGTAATAATAGAAATGAAGTGAAATTCAATATCTTGTGAACTTAGGGTGAAACAACAGGAATTGATGCCATAATCCAGAGGGTAAGTCTGAAATAGCAAGAGGAAAAGAACATGGGTAAATGTATCTGTTACAAGATGACTAGAAACCATGGATGTGAGAAAGTTCTGAAAAACAGCAATGACAATCTAAAAATATTTCAGGCTTAATATTTTCAGGAAAGAAAGAGAATTCTTAATGTCATTATAAAAGACTCTAAGGTCTTACGCTCATTCACAATAATGTTTATATCAAGTATGGTCATTCTGGTTCAAGAGAAATTAACTTGAAATGAAACAGAAAAGAAATTCAACCAAGAGTACTACAAAGCCTGGTTTAGGAGTGGCTGTTAAACAAGCCTAGGCCTTTTTACCCTAGTAAATTGAAGGCTGAGAAAGGCATATGACTGTGATCTCTAAATACATCAGAAAAATAAACACAGGAGGCTAGAAGCTACAGGACAATGTTGACACAGGGACAAATGGATATATTGGTCATTAATAAATTTAGCTTGGAAATTAGGAGACTGTTTCTAGCCAGAGAATAATGAATTTATGGAACAACATTTCAATGGAATGAGTGGGGAAAAAACAATCTAGGCATTAAAAATTCACTTGATCAGTTTAATGAAAAGAATTGTATGATATGGTTGTCCCTGATAGGAAAGGGGTAGATTTAAACACTCAGAATATCCTTTTCAATAAACTCCAGTCTACTAGGCTACTTTGACCATGGCCTGATAATGCTTCTCTTCTTTTCAAGGTATTGATTTGCTAGCAGAGTCTTTTGGACCCATAAAAGAAAAGCTGACACCAGTCAAAACATATACTCAAAAGAATCCTAAACCCAGAAATTTTCTACTACAAACAGAATGCTACCCTCTTCACGAAGAGTATGAGATTACAAAACTGGGGGACATTGTGATGGGTTAACCTAGGCTGGATGCCAGGTGCTGACCAAGCTGCTTTATCACTCCCCCTCCTCAACTGGACAGTGGGAGAAAAAAGATATGATGAAGGTCTCATGGGTTGAGATAAGGACAGGGAGAAATTATTCACCAATTACCATCATGGGCAAAACAGACTCGACTTGGGGAAATTAGTTTAATTTATTGCCAATTAACACCAAAGTAGGATAATGAGAAATAAGAACAAATTGTAAAACACCTTCCCCTCACCCTTCCCTTCTTCCCAGGTTTAACTCCACTCCCGATTTTCTTTCCCTCCTTGGCCTCTGCCTCCTTTCCCTCTGCCTCCCTGGCAGCGCAGGGGGATGGGGAATGGGGGTTGGGGTCAGTTCATCACACGTTGTCTCTGACACTCCTTCCTCCTCAGGGGCAGGACTCCTCACTCCTCCCCTGCATGGAGTCCCACCCATGGGAGACAGTCCTCCATGAACCTCTCCAATGTGAGTCCTTCCCACGGGCTGCAGTTCTTCATGAATTGCTCCAGCGTGGGTCCCTTCCCCGGGCTGCAGTCCTTCAGGCAC
>JAVJGG010000005.1:10005492-10051801 GCA_035590195.1 Aviceda cuculoides | reverse complement strand
CACGGGCTGCAGGGGAATCTCTGCTCCGGCGCCTGGAGCATCTCCTCCCCTCCTTCTGCACTGACCTGGGGGTCTGCGGGGCTGTTTCTCTCACATATTCTCAGTCTTCTCTCCGGCTGCAGTTTCTGTTCCCCAGCAACTTTTTTTCCTTTCTTAACTCTGCTCTCCCAGAGGCACTACCACCGTCACTGATGGGCTCGGCCTTGGCCAGCGGTGGGTCCGTCTTGGAGCCGGCTGGCGTTGGCTCTGTCGGACATGGGGGAAGCTTCTGTCATCTTCTCACAGAAGCCACCCCTGTAGCCCCCACACTACCAAAACCTTGCCATGTAAATCCAGTACAGACATATTAATATTTGTATATTCAAATGTTGGGATCTAATTCTTATGAAACATAAACATGCACATTTTTTGACACTGCTATACAGCAAATATAGATACATTTAAATGGAAATATGCATAGCATGAATTTCTGCTTGAACAGAAACAACTGTTTATATCATGGCATTCCAAGTAGATATGCCATACATTAAATGGCATAAAGACTGGTCAGCCAGCTTCAGAGAAAGTCCCCATTGGACTAGACCAGATACATAATTAGGAGGACATCAAATAGCAAGATATGTGGCACCTTCCAATTTTCACAGGAATAACTACAATCTAGAAGGTGTATTTTATCATCTGTGACAAACAGTAAATTTTCCATTAATAATTAAACTGACATTTAAGTGTTCAAAATTAGCTTTTAAGTTAATCTTCTCTGAGACATATCCATGTATCTCTGTTGTAATTATAGCACATTTGCCTCATTTAATTGATGCTTTTAATTTAAAAGGTTATGTTTTAAAACACATTCCCCTAAAACACATACTAGGAATGAATTATTGGCAAGACAGCAAAATTGTTCTGAGGACCATAAATCAACAGAGCATTAAAGATACTGGGCACTGATGTTTATTTTAAGATAAAGTAACTAAAAGTTACCTCTGATGATATGTCTAAGCCCTCTAATAAGTGATCTTTTTTCAAAAGTTATGCACATGCAAGTGCTACAGATGACTACTAAGGAAAACCATCACTTTGAAGAAAAAAAAAAATAGTATCTCCCAGATATTTACTTTACTCAAATAGAATTGGAGCTAACTCTAATCAAAACAAACTGTAAAAACTTTTCACTGTTCAATCTTAGTTTAGACACTGAGAATAGGAGAGTGATTTTCACCATGCTTTTTGTAAGTCTTCTTCAAATGCAGTGGAATATAATTCCCAAGCCAAGACTCAGTTAAAAATGAAATTTTGGAAATACTGTACCAATAAAATGAAAATAGTACTTCACAGAATCACAGTCTGGTAAGGTTGGAAGGCACCTCTGGTATCATCTAGTCCAAATCCCCTGCTCACACAGGGTCAACTAGAGCTGGTTGCCCAGGACCATGTCAGCTTTTGAATATCTCCACGTTGGGGAAACTCCACAACCTCCCAAGGCAACCTGTTCCAGTGCTTGGTCACCCTTGCAGTAAAAAAGTGTTTCCTGATGTTCAGACAGAGCCTCCAGTGTTTCAGTTTGTGCCCACTGCCTCTTGTCTTGTCATTGGGCACCATTGAAAAGCTCTTGGCTCCATTTTCTTTATACACTCCCTTCAGGTATTTGTATACATTGGTAAGACCCTCTTGAACCTTCTCTTCTCTAGGCTGAAAAATTCCAGCTCACTCAGCCTTTCCTCATAGAAGAAATGCTCTTAACCATCTTTGTGGGCCTTCAGTGGATTTTCTCCAGTATGTCCATGTGTCTCTGGTACTGGGGAGCCCAGAACCGGACACCATACTCCAGCTGTGGCCTCACTAGCAGTGAATAACAGGAAAGGATCTCCCTCCTTGACTTGCTGACAACACTCCTAATGCAGCCCAGGATACCACTAGCTTCCTTTGCTGCAAGGACACACGCGGGCTCATGTTCAACTAGGTGTCCACCAGGACCCACAGGTCCATTTTTGCAAAGCTGCTTTCCAGCTGACCCGCCCCCAGCATACACTAGTGCCTAAAGTGGTTGTTCCTCCCCAGCTGCAGGACTTTGCACTTCCCCTTTTTGAACGGCATGATTGATTATACTAATGTGCCTTGGATGTATGTTAGAGAGTTTATATATGAGATCAATTATGGGTAAAAGTATGGGTATGACTCTCTGATCAGAACAAGAGGGAAACTCCAATTTCAGTGATATAATAAAGGATACTTATAGTACCAGCTTAGAAATGAAGAGAATAGCAAAATCAAATATTGTACTAATAAACAGAGAAAGATTGTAGAGATTAGAAAGCCCTTTCACGTGCAGAGGAAGAGGTAGATGAATTTTACTCCCCACTATGCTAGTCTGAATTTGTAACTTCAATTCAGCAATAAGAATTTTTTTTTCCCCTTCCTTGGGTATTCTTAACACTTCACAATTAAGATGAATACTTACCGGATCAGATATCATGGTATGAATTAAAAAAAATTCTGCCATGTCTACCTAAACTGTGCTACCTCCTAAATGATATTAAATACTATGCATTTTCCTCTCTACAAAGATTTAGCAGTGGTCATGAGTAGTCCCTCCTGCTGCTCACCAGCCTGGCAGATCTATATACTTTTCACTTTTAAACACACCCTAGATATTTCCATCTTCTTCTCTAGATAGTTTCAGCAATAAGGGGATACTGAAGTACAAAATGTCTTAGTAGGTGTTAAGTGAAGATTTTAAGCAGAGCATAAGGCTTGAAGAAAGCAATACAGAAAAAAAAATTAAAAAATACTTTTTACAAGGAGTATTGAACATTATTATAACAAAATAAAACATAACTTTCTTGAAAAAAAGTATATTTATAACAATTTAATTAAATTATAGCACTGTGCTAAGTAAAAGGTTGATTGTCTTTCTGAAAAGTGGTCAGCTAGATAAATGAAAACCTGAATGTACTGGCAGAAAGATTTTGACAGATAAGTTTTAGAAATTGAATCGAATAAAATGAATGAACACTCTATATTTAACTGTACTGTCAAAGCCAGACACTCAAAAAATCACAAGCCAGGCACAATAAATCATAAGACTGTTTAAAAAAAAAAAAACAAAAAACCTCATGAATTTTAAGACATCTTATAGATTGGATTATTTTTATTTCCCATCTGATTTGAACATGTAAGAATGATGATCTTGGGTTTTTCTCCACAACCTGGAGGGCAAAGGACTAGATAAAATCTTGAGAACTGAAAGCATATGAATCTCTTTACATGCAATGTTTTATTTAAAACCTTAGTTCCCATGAACAAACTAAGAATTTGGTCCAACAAATGCCTTCCAAGAGATGGAACTTTAAATGAAACACTGAAAAGCATGAGACTTGGGATAAAATCATAACAGAGGGCATGACAACAATAATTAAAACAAACCTTGACCTTTTTTTGTGCACCACAGCAGTATTATAGTACCTAAAGGTTCTACTGACATCTTGTAAAGAATTTACAGAATATATTTTTTGGTTATTAACATCATGTGAAAACAAATTTTTTGAGCAAAATGAAACCATTTTTAGGAAAACCACATGTTACGAGGGTGATGTGGCAGATAGATTATATGCAGTTGTTATTGTCATCAAGTGGGATTGGGAGAAAAAGTGTAAGGCTGCTTCTTGGAAAATTGCAATATTCAAAAGGATGTGAGAAACCTGTGCTGAAAAAAAAGCAGGCTTTTTTACTATGGTCTTGACATCGCATCTTCCAAATTTTTCCTGAACCACGTATCTCATTAAAGGTTCTGAACTGCTTTTCCACCATGCCCTACTCTTTTCTGGAATTAAAACTCAGTGTGCAACAAGCCTAGACTCAAATATGATTTTTTTTCTTCTCTAGGAAGAGGAAAGTCCTATTGTCAGATGAACATTTTTCTGTTCCTTCTCTGTGAGTATTTCAATTTATTAATTAGATAAGACTGCAATGGAGATAATTTATTTATTGAATAGCGCAATTCTTTGCAAACAAAATACAGCTAACGTTCAAAAAACCAAGGAAAATTCTAGTCTGTGGGAGTCAAATGGCCTTTTCTTGCTAATGGGAATTGAAATTTTTTGCTACATGTTTGTTCAGAAGAACTCCTATGTACAGAAGTCCCTGTTTTACATGAAGATCATTGGTCTGGATTTGGCAAGTGAAGGAAATTACTATAAACTCAGGAGGTGTTTTTCAACTATTGTAGAGAGGATACTATAGACCCTGCTGCTCTATACTGAAATTGTAGCCAGTAATCTATAACTCTGAAAAGCAAATGTGCTCTCCTCAAGTCATAGGTTGTCCTTTCACTATCTGCTCGTTCCCAGAGCAGCTCATAAATACAGGAGAAGGCTTCACACACTATGGATGTCAGGCACCACTCTGACTTCTACACATGAATGGGATATACGCAACACCTGAGATTTTAGAACTGCTTAAATTTAGGCATTGAGATGATGTATTTGCTTACATCCCATTGTTTAGATTTTTTCCTTCTGGAGAAGTAAGAACACCATATATGTGTGTTATTTGCCTGAATCCACTTTAAATACCAGTCAAGATTAAAATGAAAATGAGACATTTTATTTTAGCAAATTTGCATCAACTTCTTGATTACAAACCTGGGCAGGGTGTTAAGGAAGAAAAGTATAAAAGAAGAAAATACATTCTGTCATTTAATCTTAGTATCCAACATCTTGTTTTAGATTCCATTTATGATTTCTTGAAGTTCAATATCAGCTGTAGAAGTCAAGATGATTATCTAGGTTCAGTCTACCTCTAGGCAGTGGCTTTCAGAAACAAACTTCAGATTTCAAGGTTAGAGGACCTTCCCACCTCCTTTGGTGAGACTGCCTCTGAAAAGGCTATGCTGCCTCTCTTTGTTCCAAATCAATTGTCTTTTCTTTCTCCCCCACATTTTTACACTTCACTTGAAATGGTATTGGCATGAAACACAAATGCAGACAATTCTATTCCCCTTCCCTAGATCTCTCAGTTTACAAAACTAATTTATTCTCTACTCAGGATATCTTCCTAGATTAAGTGGTTTTCCTGATAGTCCCGAACTTTTCAAAGTAGCTGCTACATTTTAAATACATATTATTGAAAAGCAGTCACACTACCTTCCATTTTATCACATTTGCAATCTCTGGCGAGCTCACCATCAAGACCACACTGAATATGTTAATGATAACAGTTTGTTAGTCTTCTGAACTACTTCAGACATAAACATCTGCTAGATTTAAGTGAAATGAATGAACCTCAGTAAAGTATCAGATGCCTCTCCTACTACTTAAACACACATTCTAACTTCAAGACACGAGGGGAGGGAAAAGTCAGAAGACATGGAAAGGTAAGAATGGCATAAAACACCAGCAGTAGTTCCTTTAGGTACCAATTAGCCATTACTGGATAGCTGTGAAGGATTTTATTTAGGAGAGGCTAGCCGTCAGCTGAAAAAAGCAAAAGAAATGGGACAGTGGGAAGATAAAAAGCTGATGTGAAGAGTCTAAATAAGGAGGAAGAGCAAGATGGAACTAAACCACATGCGACAGGAACCGTTCAATCAGAGCTGCAGGAAGTTTTCAGAATGGTGAAATGGCTTTACTGTGGAGGTATGGACTCTAACTATAGTGTGGGGTTTGTTTGTTTGTTTGTTTGTTTCCTGGAAGCAACATATGGAGGTGACATGAAGCAGAGGAGAAAGTACCATCCATCACCTGGTTCCTGTAATTCCATGAACTGTAGAAGCGGGCTTTCCCTGCCCATTTTCCATATTATGCCTTCTGTGGCTTCATATGTAATCTTTTTTAAAATTTAAATTAAATATTTATAATACAAAAAATGTACCAACATACAGTATTGCAAAACTTAAGAGTTAAATAGTTTGTGCTAAGTATGACTGTGTACTTATTAATTTTAGTGTGCTTCCACAATACTAGAAAATTAATTAGCAATCTGTCCCTTGAAAATATTAATGCTGCCAGGAAGTATCAACCTTTAAGAAAATGAGAGCGTATTTGTAAGTACGTAGTGATAATTTAGAACATCTACCAATGAAGCCTCTCGAAGGCTTTACAAACACTCATAAATTTAGAATCTCTTCTAGACTACAGAAATATAATTATTCCTGGTTTTAAAACAAATTAAAACGAAGAGATTAATTGACATACCAAAGTCCTGAAGAAGTCTCAGGCTGGCATAGGGAAACTTAGGTCTCTTTTTCTCCAACTTCTTCGTCTTGATTCTTGACTGTCTTAAGAGTATGCAATTCCCACACTCACATTTCTTATCTGCCTGAACAAATTAAATGGCTCCCAATTAGTGACAAAAAAAATGATCTAAGAATTTTCTAAATTGCCCATCAGTAGAATATAAGAGCTTCCCAGAAAATGAGACTTGCATAACTTAAAAGCCAAATGAGCTCTACAGTCTTCAGCTCTTCTTGCTACTATCCCATGAGTATCTTTGTCTTGATTTCAGATTTTATTTTGTTTTCAGTAATTTCAATCTATGTGACAAAACAGACATTAGATACATGGGAGCACAAAGAAAAAATGCTGGTATTACTACCAATTTAACCTCACTTTTCCTCACAACTATGGGTAATTGTCATAGCTGTTCCCATTAAAAATAGTTTTAGTGATGGTGAATGATTATGTCTGATATGTTATATTTAATGCCTTAACTGATGGCTTCATGTGCAAAACCGTGTTCTTAAAAGTTTCCTCAACTTTAGAACTATTGGAACCAGTCTAGTTACATGGGAAATTAAGGATTGTTTGGCAACTGATTCAGGAATCAGGAAAAATAATAAATGAATAAAAGGCTAGATGCAAAGCAAATATTATTTTATATAAGTTATGACCAATTCTAATTAGGATTAAGATCTCTTTTGCAAACTCATTGTGTTTTAGATTCAGGTATCACAGCTTTCGAAAATGCTAATGTATTTTAGTGGCAGTTTTTGCATTCAAACTTTGCAACATAATCAACCTTCGTGCACTTACTCAGCACTTTTTGAGAATTATACACTTTGATATTTTAAAATGCTTTAAACCATTTTATATTGAAGAAATAGCCTTTTATTTGCACCAGATACTCCTGCTTTACTGCAATTATGTAAATATTTGCAGGAAGATGTATTTATTCATACCATTGATTCCTTAATTCACCAGATTTTTTAAGTAAGTCAAGATAATACCGGAACTACAGAATCTTTGGCTTGTTGTGGGGTGGCAAAGGCCTGACTGGGTGGTTTTTTACTGACAGCAGCATATGTGTATGGTACAATTCCCCCCCCCCCCCCAACTCATGTTTAATCAGAAATGTTTGCTTGCTGATAGCTTTCCACTGGAGGAGATGAACAGCGGGAACTCAATTATTCAAAGGTCTTCAGCTCCCTAAGGACTAGAACCTGAATGCAGATGTTAAGATTTGTTGACCCAAATCTTCCAATTCTGGTCAAGAAGAGATCAGGAAGGCTTTCTAAAAACACATCAAGTTTTCTATATGAGAATTGAAAAATTTACATGCCCAGGCATACACACAATTTAACACATAGATAATACATTGAACTTTCTTTTAAAGGAGAACAAATCCTTGACTGCACAAAGAAAAGAATCACGGCTGTATGTTTTAATCCATGTTAGTAGGACTAATTAATTAACCTAGATACAATAGGCAATGTTTCCCAAACTTTTGATACCTGAGGCACATGATTTTCTGTGTTAAAGTTGATGGCATGTGACAGATGCCCCTGAGCAGTCCTGACTCTGTCCAATACAGCTATGACCAGCTGCTGGACCTGTCAGGCGTGATATTCCACTCCCTGTGGCCCCTCACTCTTTCCAGGCTATTTAGACTGGTTGCAGGGCAGATGCACTGGCCATCACACTACACCTGTTGGGAATTTTTACCGTAAGGCATCAGCAAAATAAGTAGGAAAACAAATTTAAAAACACTTTAACTATTTATTTTATTCACAAACTCAGAGAGAAATCCTGGCCACACTGAAAATAAAAGGAGCATATCCTTTGATCTCCATTCTCAACTTCTCTGAGTTTTCTTACACAAAATGAGAAAAAAATACAGACCAAGCCTTATAGTCTCTGAAGTTCAAAAAAGTTCTTTATGTTTTTTACATCTCTGGAATTCCGGGTTTCAGCTAGTAAGACTACCATATCCAGTCCTGCCAATGCATTATAATCAAAGAATGTCTATGTATATACACTACACAGACTATCAGGTAGGTTTTTCTGTGTGGGTTTACTTTTTTTTAAAGAAAAAGGGGGCAAATTCTTCTCCTCTCCACAACTCTTCTGGTTTGCTGGCACTGTCTGGCTTGTTATATTAAATGGTTTATGTTGCTTTCTTTTGTATTGCTCTGATTAAGTCAAATCATAGTACGTTACTTCTCTTGGTGCTTGGGAGAACATTACCTGAAGCACATTTTTTATTCACGGATACCCCAGCTAACACGCTGTAATATTGTCATTGCAGAACAGGCCTCTCACTCATGATACGCAGAATTAAGTCGCTAAAGAGAACAGCGGATGCAATAGTGAGGCAAGTGAGATTGCCTTCTTCTGTGTAAACGCTACAGATGATTTGCTGACTACAGCCATCACAATAAATTATTGTGCACAAGGATTATAATGATGGTGATTGAGAACATTTTCAGTACAGCTCCAAGATTAATATGACATTCATAGAAGCGGAATTCCTGTATCTCTAACAAATATAATGGTTGAGTTACTAGATATAGCGAAGAACTGTGTATGCAAGGTAAGAGAAAGAAGAATAGAGCTAGGAGAAATATGTAGCATGCCAAAAATGATGAGGACCTTTAGTTGCTCAGGAACATCCCTGCAAAGCCCATATGAAAACTTTGTATTGTATTCATTATCTGAGGATTTATCGGAGAGTGAGTGACTTGCATTCACTTCAGCAGAAAATCAAATGTTGATTTTCAATGACAGCCAGTCTTTTGGGATAGCTGTTTAAATAGAAAATAAGAGCAAAAAATAGCCAATCATTTTAATAACTCTTTCCTTATTTTGGCATTTATGTATCAACGAAGCTGAAGAAACAATGCCATGGGCCAATCCTTTCCCCAGTCACCCTGCAACCTATTTCTTAGCCCTACAAATCAAGCCTTGCAAACTGCTGTAATAAGTGAGTGTAACAAGGTAAACTCCAGGGCCACAGCCTAAGCTTTACGCGTGTTCATTGTGAGCTTTTGTACAGCATTCTATTGAGCAATGTTAAACAGCAGAACTGCTTCCAGCGGTAGGATACAGGTGAACAAATCAAAAGTTGTCTTAGTCTGCAGACACATATCCTACCCATTTTCAAGGAGCATTAGCTGTTAATAATTTCTGCTAATAATTTCTAGTGCAAAAGTGTAAGCTACCTTGGGACTGACTGTGGCAATAAAAATAAGTGGTGACAGAGAATGGAAATAATGTTAAAAAAAAATACAGAAAAGGCTAGGTAGAAAAGAGTAGAAATAGAAGAGATCCTGAGGAAAAAAAAAAAAATATAATTTAAAACAAAACCACAGAAACACCCCCTCGGGGNNNACAAACCCCACCGGTGCCCCCCCCCCCCCCCAAAAAAAAAAAAAAAAAGGCAGACAAAACCCCCAGATTTCCCAGCTGGGTGCTCCAGGATAATAAGGAACTTATCAGGAACTTATCGATGTGATAATTACAATTTTTTTACTGAGCAATTGGAAAAAAAAAAAAGCTCCTATCTCCCCGCTGTACCAAAGACACCTGTTCTGCACCAAGCTAAATATAGACTGCTAAAACATGTACTGGGGCCCATGAATCCATTAGAAACTGAGTTTGGTACTGTTGGCCTGTTCAGAGAGCACAAGGAAAGGTTTCAGGCTTTTGGAGTGATCACAACACAAATGCATAAAAATGTGATGATAGTACAGACATATTCAGTTTGCTTGCAAATACTGACTTAGGATGAGCATTGAAGAAATAAAACCACAACAGTCCCAATTCTTTTGCCTTCCTTTCAAACAACACTATTTAAAAAACAAAGTCCCTTAGTTCTCTCTGGACCCTGGATCCCTTCTTTCTGTGATACAAACTGAAGAGAAAAGGTGAACACTTACTAGCAGCAAAAATAAAACAGGATTTAATCTTAGGTATGTTTTAGAACTTCTGTTAAGCTTTGGGACCAAACTTCAGACTTTAAACAGTTTTGCTACTCTGCAAAATCCTCTGGACTTTGAAGGAGTTTCGTCTTAGGACAGAAAGCTTTCAAAATCTAACCTAATATTTAGACTTGAACTATAATATAAAGCAATTGTGAGAATATTTGTTTCTGTATCATTTAAACCAAGAATAGAACTTTTTTTTTATATGAATATGTTGTCCTGTATAAAGATGGTGAAGGACATGAGGAAACTGAATGGAGAATTTTTTGCCATCTCATTCTGGTTCAGACAATTCTTTGGCAATGAGTTTGCTTTACTGTTTCTTGTCAAGGCATTGAAAAAGGGACTCTGAACGTAAACTGGTGGCAGTAGTTTAGTTAAATTATACTAAACATATTGATTTATGCTTTGGTCTGAAATCCTTGGAACCTTCTGAACCTGCTTTTGAAAGCTCAGCTGTACAGAATGCATTGTTGGCAAAGAAAAGTCCAATGTACTTTCTTGGGCACCTAAGTGTTGTGCAAAATTAAAGAAATGGTATTTTGGTCTTTTAAAACCAACATAATTTACAGAGAAGCTGGACTTTCCCTACCAATGCCTGAAGTCAGGAGTGCACACTGAGAAAATGCCTAACATATAGCTACATAGCTGTGGAATGTGAGTACTATTCGTTTTAAAATCAAACTCTCTTGAGTCAGAGTCTACTTATAAGCTGACTTCTAAATACCACAGATATTACCTTTGCATAAAGGTTCCTTGACTACAGCTGTGGAGATGGACCTTAACATTAATTCCATGGTTAGACTGCGATTGAAGCTATACTTGTGCAAAATCAAATCAACAATGTCATTGCCAGGATTAGTCTAATAATAGGTAATACTTCAATGTTTTGGGGTTACCAGAATGATGGAAGATTGAAATTCTATTGCCCACCACCAATCTGTTAACTTACATGGGCATATATGGAACATTTTAAGAAGCACAAAATAATTTGGGCATTTCATTCCTGTGTAAGTCTACGTGTAATTTCCGTCTAGGCCCATTGTAACTGGTCACCAAGATAAAAGCCCTCAGTAAATAAAATCACTGGTATACGATTTCTGATCTTTCTTCCTTTGTTGTGTTTCATCAGTTTTGCACAATTCTTTTTTTGTAACTGCGTTTTGGTGCTTGACTTCCATATTGCCTCTGTTCTCTCTTCTCACAGCACTTTATATGGTTAACTTTAGATACTTATTTTTCTACAATACAATTTTACTTGCATGCCTCTAATTTAAAGACAAGCCTAAGCAATCCAGTCAAAATACCACTGAAAATGTTTCTATTTATTCCACTGACACCTCAGAGAGGACTCAGTAGTAAAACTAAGGAAAACTTCAATTTTTTTTTAGCAGGGACCTCAGTAGCCATATTATTTTCTATCAATATACTAAAGTTTCCTACGCAGACTTTTTTGCTGTGTTGTGTAACTTAATGTAACAAACTTTGACTAAAGTCTTCCTTGAACCTTATAGGTTCTCTGTTCTACATAAAAATAGTGTTTAAATGTTATTTTCTGATGATATGAAGGTCATGAGATATTTTAAAATATATTGCCTTTTTTTTTTAGTCTTAACTATTCATTTATTTAGATAAAACCCAGTAATGTATTGTCTTGAATACAAAGTACAGACAGAGAACTCATAGTATTTCAGTTTTGGTTTTGCAACTGCCTCATTTTGTGGCCTTAGAATCAACATTTAACCTTTCCATGACTTCACAGTATCATCTGTATAACGAAGATAATACTCATCAAGCTAGAGCGAGAAGCATTAAAAGCTACTTAAGTGCCTGCTTTAAAGACTTGTTAAATGAATGGATATGCTTCCATCTATTTTAATGACTTTTAGATCAAGCTGTTAATTCAGAGGATTACATTTTCATTAAATTTAAAAGGAAAAAAAATCAATACATCAAAACCTTTTGTTTGATGCACAGTTCCTCATAGCATTTGTATTCTAAACAATGCATCATTGTGATAATGCCTGACAGCTAGGTGATACTGCTTAGAAACGGCACTCTTCCCACTTCGCTTTCTTCTTTTTTTCTTGGGAACTGAAAATATTATCTACAGAATAAATAGATAAATAGTTATAAAATCTGAGTATCCCGTTTTAATGTAAAATGTATAGTAACTTCAGTGGGTATCTACAGGCTAAAAAGAAAATGTCAGTGTCATTATGGCTTTTAATTTCATCAACTATTAAGAAAATCTTGAAGTTCTCAACTAGTTACAATTTTTGCTTCATGTCTGCACATGTAGACAAATACTAGAAATGAAAATGCATTGAAATAAAAACAGTGTGCAGCTCATCACCCGTGTTCAAGTAGAAGTCAGCCTCAACGATCCAAGTGTCCTAAGGGACACTAAAAAAGTTTAAATAATCTGCTTATTGCATAATGATAATAATTTTCAATATGATATTCGGTGTTACACCTCAGGACGTGACACCATTTAGAGTATGAGCGTGTTTCTTATATCGGAAGGTAAAGCAGGTGAGACTGGGAAATAAATGATAGTTAATTTTAGAATACATATTTATTCTATATTTACCAAATTAATTTAATTGAAATAAATCACAGTCTTGTGGGAAAGGGGCTAAAAATGAGTCAGAAGAGGCAGCAAGTATCAGGTTGAGGCACCGACCAAACCTCAGATCAGACTGAGTGATGCCTACATGTCTTTTGGCTTATTAGTTATTTCACAACTTTCACATCCATTCCTCTTTCCAAATGACAACTAATTTTGGTTCTGATCCAGCTGTAGGAAACAAAAAAAATCACACATTTTTCATAGTCCAAACAAACACTTGCCTTTATAGCTGAAAAAAACCCTAGCAAACAACATATTAACACCATTTTCTTAAGAAAATTTTTCTTAAAGGCATCTTATTTAAATTTCCCTAAGTAATTGACTGTTATAAAATCACTGTTTTGATGCAGATAGTAGAAGCAAATTGCTCTGATTCGTAAGCTGCCTGCTCAGCTATTGTTGATTTTGCATATTGAGGAACTGTGATCAATGACGGCTCTTAGCAGAAAAAGGCCTTTGTGAAAAGACATTTCCAGCAGGAAAAAAAATGAATATCTTGTTAAGCTCTCAGACATTTCGCCATTTGGTAATGAGTCACTGAAGCATCTGGCATGAATTTAAGCACCTTTGAACCATTTATGCACTGATAATATTGATACACACTTCTTTGTTTAGGGAAAAGAAGATATGAATACGTTCATTACAGCCTATGATGAGTAAGAGGGAATGTAACTATCAGAAGTAAATAAAAATAATAAAAATTTAAAAAAAACCCCAAACCCAAGAGCAACAGGCAAAATGAATGCCAATGGTATATTCATTTTTGGGAACACAGCATCTGACAGCTTTGCCAAGGTGATGATACATCATTTTTCAAAAAAGGATGAAGTTGAGGCAGACAACAGATGCCTGAAGGAATTGCTATAGTAAGACATTTTCACCTAATTGTTAGTTTCCAAACTACACTGTTTTGACAATAATGGCTTAGAGTCAAAGTTAAATGCATTGTTTATGCTTAGCATATTTAAAGCACAGGGAGAGCAATCTCATCATTACAAAAAGCTACCCTGGTTTTAGAAGGAAGTTTTCGGTTGAATTTTCACAAGCTACAAGTAAGATGAGCATTTGGGAAGACATGATTATCAGAATCACTGACAAAGCAACATTTTGCCTACAACTCCCCCTACTCTCACAAGATCTCTCACCCCTTCTCCAAAACAACCAAACTACCATCATCTGTACATATGAAGGAGAATATGTACTTACTAAAAATTAATATTGTTTAGAAACAAGAAAAAAAACATAAAAAAGTAAAACCAGAAGTCACCAATAAATAATTTTTTAAAAACCCAGATATTTCTTATGTTATTTTACAGCTATTTGCAATAAGAGCATGCTTGCAGCTGTACAAGGTTAAAGAGAATTTTGTGGTGCTTGATGATGACAGCACAGACCCAATTTTTTATATGCTTTTCTCTGTTTACTTCAGTAAAGTACTGCTGAAGTACTGATGTAAATAAATCCAGGTTCAAACCCACTATTTTGTCACTAATGACTCTCTGAAGAAAATCTTTTTCACACTCAAATGCCTCAAGTTTGGTCTATCTACTTAGAAAATTTAGATGGCTGAGCAATCGGAGTTCTTGAGCACCTTTGAATATCTCTACAGTCAAATTTATTCAGTAAGTCTTCACACCAATGACTATCTGCTTTCCTATGATTATAGGTGTTGAATCTTTTTGCCAAACAGAAAAACACTGGAATGATAATCAAAGTGTTCTAATTATATGGAAAATAATTAAAGACGAATAGCAGGTAGAATCTGACACATATCAGACCAATGTAATTGTCTTCTAAACCAGTAGTAGGCCTTGCAGATGGGGAGACGCAGTAGGTGTTTTATCTTGAGTCCATTAAAGCTCGTAAATGAGGAAGGAAAACAAAATGAATGAAAATGCTACAGGTTGGATGCAAAACTAGATAGATAGCCATGCTTGCAGAGCAGTTATCTGTATTTCATTGGCAAATAATGAAAAACTTATCAAGTTATACTGCATAGGGACCTGTCTTGGGATAATGAAAAAATCTTGTTAGCTTTTATTATTTTCTTATTATGGTTTCAATGACATTAATCTAGAGGAGACTACAAATATACTGGAGGATAATATTGAAGTCTGACTTTATTACGTTGAAAAGTTGGAGAAATGGCTTGATACTTATGGAATTCTGTATGTAAAAAATGCAGTTTACTTTATTTGAGAAGGCACATCCAGTTAATTAAACACAGGGTGAAGAGTGACCAGGTAGGCAGCAGACCAAGATGTGAGGTTATAATGGATCACAGGTTGCACATGTCAACAACACGGTCTTGTTAAGTCAGACATTATACTACCACATAAATCAGAACAACCTGTAGAGTATTCCTTTCACTCTGCAACTTCCCTGCTTCTCATTGAACAGGACAACTTCCAAGTGGACACTGTACCTTCTGCAGTTCAAAGAAGAGCAACAAAAGATCAGAAGTCCAGGAAATAGCACGTTAGACAGTGGGAGCAAATCTTGAAAAAAGAGAGAGACTGAGGAGGAACAGAACAAATTTCACTTATATAAAGGGGTTGTAAAGAAGAAAGGAATAATGTCCTTTCCACCTGCTGTGGCTAGGTCTTAATTATCAAACTTCGTACATTTCATTAAAACTATCCACTTAAACATGCTATATAAAGAAAATACAAAAATATTCAAAATATTCAAAAGCTTCGCAGGTATGAGGTTTTGAAATGATTGAAGCAACCAGTCAATAGACCAGAAGACAAATTGACCCAACAAGTAAACTGCCCATTACTAGGAACATACATTATTCTGTTAAAAGTAGGTATTACTGAAACAAGGTTTCACCAGATTGAACACAGATTCTCAAATTCAAAAATGTCTGCATTTTCCTTCTTTTATTTCTTTCCTTTTGGCACCACAGCACATCTCTAGACAAGAAAAAGCAGTTAGGTAGCAGTGACTCCTAGTCTGTTTTCTATAGAGTATTTTTGTCTCTTTCTCCATGGGAATGAGCACTGCTCAGAATGTGACGCTGTTGAACAAAAAAAAGTTATCTATCAAATCTTTTACTGTAGAAATACAGAACTATTTCATCTGCTGTTTTTATATTCCAGTGTGGAAGAAACATGTGCTGTTTAAAAATGAAAGAAAAATTAATGCAGCTGGAAGTTTGTTGTTGGAATTGAATGCACTAGCTGGGAAAAATTAGCTTGTGAGTGTTTCTGTGCTAAGTCCAGACTCCCAGGAGGATCCTAAGTAAACAGTTGTGGTTAACAGTAAATTCATCAGAAAGGAATAAATAATTTAGTGAAAGACAGACAAAAGATGACACAATATGCCGGCTAAACTTTGCGCTGGCATTACTAAGTGAACTACAGGCCAGTTCTGTGACTACTCCAAGTTCTTATGGGACATCCCACCTCAGGAACAACTTCAAAGGTGTTAAATCATACATGTTTTAGTCACTTAAATACTGAATTATGCTAACGAAATCAACATAGCAAGTCAATTACTTTTTAGCGTAAGCAGACTCAAAGAATTAAGTTAGGATGAGTAAGTCAATCTTAGGAGGGGCTTTTACATATCAAAGAAAGATAGAACCTCATTAATAAAATCTATCCTCTATAAAAGGAATGGGAATATGCAACTCCGTGCATTCCTTTTTCACACTAAAAAATAGCCTCCAGTCTCTCCCTCTTCCCTTCATGTTTTAAGAGGGAAGATTGTTCTCTGTTAATGCTGCAGGAGAGACTATGCAAGTTCTGTCAACTGCTGTATCTGTAGTTATACTGAGAAAAATACAGGATCATCGTACTCAAGAGCTTACATTATTGCTGGAATCGGCAACTTTGATCACCTGGCAAGTAGCCATGGAGAACATAATCTATCAAAAGCCTGCTGCTACCCCTGAGGTTTTTATAGCCCATATAAACACATTTTGTTGCATTAAAAATTAAGGAATCATAATATTCAGTTATTTCTTTTGATGGATGAAAAAATTAAATATACTAAGAGGAACTCTTATGAGTCGCTTGTATAATAACTAAGTAAGCTTAATGTCACAGTTATAGTAAGTAGTTTGTGATCTAAATATTAATGTTATGTCTTAATAGGACAGTACATAATGGATTTTGTTCCTTTATGCTTTAATATTAAAAAACAAAAAAGGCAAAATACCCCCAGGATTTAAGTAAATTACAGCCTGAGAAATGTTCACTTTTCAGCACTGGATCTTTCAGAGAAATCCTAAGCCATCTGTTTGCCTAAGGTTCAGAGTGCTGGCTGAAAAGAAGTGGAGAATACACCTCAGATTAATTTACACTGCTCTCACTTGCTGCCAGATTCTCTCATAACACTGAAGGTTTGCGACAAACAATAACATACA
This sequence comes from Aviceda cuculoides, assembly GCA_035590195.1. Classification (NCBI taxonomy): domain Eukaryota; kingdom Metazoa; phylum Chordata; class Aves; order Accipitriformes; family Accipitridae; genus Aviceda; species Aviceda cuculoides. Next base: position 10,034,599 of record JAVJGG010000005.1, on the reverse strand, counting down.
GCCCAAATGCTTATGCTTGTTTTAGTACCATGGAAAACAGGCCCCTAAACAGGAAAACAGTGTAATACCCACTAAAGACAAAACCAAACCACCATGTCTGTGTTAGAATCAAAACACTAAATGAGAAGATAATTGTTTTCTCAACACGTAGTTTTATGCAGTGTTCCTTTCCTCCACAGTCACTTACCTGTTTCTTGAAGAATACAACAGAGTACTAGGTGAAATGTCTAATGCCAAACTTGGTGTCATTACTACTTTCACCTGTACCCAGAGAAACAGAATCTATTACGTATTATTTTCATACAGCAGCACCACAGTTTCTGTAGCTCTGGCTCCTGTAGAATTTCAGGCTCCTTTGTGGGTGAAGCCACATAGTTCACTGGAGCACTATGTGAGAAAGCCTAGATTTACCTCAAAATAAATAGGTAAGTCTAAGAGACACAGCACCGTACATGGGCCCAGGCTATCCTGTATATTCCACTGCAGATTATATATGCCCCAATTTTGCTCAAATGTTTGTCAAGTATTTTTTCTTGAATTGAACAAATATGCTGTCTTATAAATAAAAAAAATTGCAGCCTGTTAGATTTGAAACATGCTTACAAATAAGTTTTAGGTATCCACAGTTCAAGTATTAATCCCATCAACACCTAAATCCATAAAAAAAGGAGTTAAAAAGTAAAAGAAGATATATAGGTTTATAGGTAAAAGGAAATGCTAGGTGGTTTTTTAATGTTTTATTTAATATTTTTGTTCTAAGAGCATTAGTGGTCCAAAGACATTTTAATAACAGAGGGGATTTCCAGAAGTGCCTAACTACACTAGACCCCAAGTCTGATTTCTCACTTACAGAAGGCACCTATCAGCATTTTTCTGTCTCTAACTTTGCAAGTCTGACCTTTAAACTAGGTTCCCATTATATTCTGCCTATCACAAACATCATAGTAAAATGGTGGCCTCTACTCTCAGGACATTAATTGTAATATTTCTGGAATGCTGAAGGAAAGAGGAGCGAAAATTAAGTTTCTCTATGATTTGGGCAGGATTATCTGTAAAGTTGATCATCAGTCAGAAGCTTAACAATTAAAAGATGTCAGTTTACTGTACAGTTCATTGAAAGCAGAAGTTTTAAGAAGGGTTTTCAGCATAGATAATTTGATAGATTTGCAGATCCTAAAAGATTTTTCTGAAGTGTATGACGGGCAGATGTTCTTGAGAAGGTATATAAGTAAATGATCTATTTTATAAAGCTTTATACGGTTAGGAAGAAGGAGCTAACAGAAGTGTGTCAGGGCTTGTACAAAGAGACATTTCAAATTTCAAATTTTTCAAATCTTACCATCAGCCAGTTCCTTCCTAGTATTAACAACTTATGTCAGTAATTCCTGACAATAACTTCTAGATAAAGTAACATGAGTACCATAGAAGACATTTTAAAAATATATATATTTAAAAAACACTTCTGATACTAATTTCCTCCCTTTTCCCTGATATTTAAAAATTACAGTAAACTTAAATTTTCATGATCTTGTAGTGTTCCACTTATGAAAGTTGTGTTGTGATGGATTGTAACATCTTTTTCTTTAACCAGATGTAAGAGGAAAGATGAAGATCTTTTTTGATTACTCATGGTCTTTATTGCCTTAAATAAAATCTTCCTTTTTTTTTTTTTAAACACACTATCAATGATGTGGTATGCAGATTTATTTTGTCATACTATTAATATAGTATTCTACTCATTAAAAGCAGATAAATATATTTCAGAAATGGGAAGGATCAGTATGGTTATCTAGTTTGGTTTTTTGTGCTGCACAAACCAACAGAACTTCTTGATTTCTAAATTGAACTCAGCAGCACCTACTTAATCTGTAACAAATGTTTTAGAGGACAAACATTTTTACCTAAAGATAATGATAACTTATGATAGTGATCTCAAATTGTTTACTTGTTCTGATATTTAAAAGGTAAATGTTTAAATGATATTGAAATGAAAGGTAAAAATTCTCAGATGGTTTAGAAATTAGCTATGAATGACATTTACATTAAGCTGCCAGTTCAAGTCACTATCAACCTGAGCTGAATCTGAAATGCCTCATACTCTGGTGGCTAAATGAAAGCTTCTGTGAAATTAATAAATGCTTTTACCTATTTCTTCACAGAAAGAGATCTTAATTTTGTTTTGTATTGTTTTGATGCTACTGTGACTGGCACATTTTTGTGAATCAAACAGAAGAAAAAGAAGACTAAGTAGGACGGTCTCAGAGAATAATCTCCTGTAGTTCCACACTGTTTCTCCCAACTTGAAACAATGCTTAGCTACAAACCGATATATAGAGGGTTGCACTATCATCACCAGGAAATATTTGTTCTCTCCACATAGCTTCATTTTGAAATGAATAATATAACTTCATTATGCTTTTAGTGCTTCATTTAAACTGGAAAACAATTTTTATAAATCCTGAAAGAAAACTCCAAAGATTTATTAACTATAATCTTTGTCTTTCATAGAGCTTCGGTCCTTTGTATAAGACTTTACATTCACGTAAAAAATGCCTCAGAGTAATAATCAGTAATAAAAATGTTCTTATGAGAATGCCTTCATTCCCTGAAAAAAAGTCATTTCTGAGAAGAAAGAGAATACTCAAGGTTATGTTGAATACAGAAGTTAAATAAAATAATTTGATTTACAACTTACAATGCTGGAATAACATTTATTTGTATATTGTTCATTCAAAGAGGGCTCAGCAATAAAATATTTTTAAAAGATAAAGCTAAAATAAGCATTTATTATACTATATTTAATAGGAAATTCACAAAGTGTTACCCATTGTCTTAAGAAGTCCCCTGCTGTTGATTTTACCTAGATAGTACTTCAAGCATATACAACAGTAAGAAGAACCATACGGAAATTTACACAGTCAACATAGACAAAATTTGCCAAAGCTGAGTTAACTCTAAATTCTCCCTCAAAGTCACATGACCCTGCCCTCCAAACCAAACATAGAAAAATATGCTTTGAGGATGGGTGCTAGAACATCGTGACTTCAGCTTACAATGTCATATCTGATTTTGCTAAACAAGAAAACAGTTTGAGAATCATACCTCATATTAGGTTTTCTGAGCAGGTAAATCCATGACTGTATCATTGAGATGATGATTCTGAGTAAATATGAGCTGGCAGTAAGAATAAAATTATTTTGAAGTAATCACTTGGCATAAATATTTATTATTATTTATTTAAGATAGAACTATTGTTTCAAGTCTAAAATCAGGAGACTAAGGCCAGGATTCATCAGACCAAATTCAGCAACCCACACCATAAAGATCTTCCTATGAGTTAGTTGTTTAAGCTCTCTTTACAGTCAGTGGAGAGCATAAATCGTTTCTAGAACAAGATTCATCTCATCTCTTGAAGTAGCCATCTAAAATAGGTTAGATGAATCATGCCCTAGATGTTTGTTTTTCTTAACCAGTTCTAAAGAGCATCTAGGCAACCAGCTGAGAAGTAGCCAGATGACATAAAACTGTGGGCTGTGTCTCTTTTAGCAAGTATGCCTCGTAAAAAGGAAAAAAACTTTCTGGTCCATGAAGGTTAAAGCAAAACATCAGTATCTAATATTTTAAAAAAGAGAGACACTGCCTATAAAAAAGTCGAAGAGCAAAAAAAATTAGCTCACCACTCTGCTCTTGTCATATGTCTGGAAATAGTACTGGAAATAATAGAGTAATATGAATTTATTTTTTCAACCCCATAATAATGTCCTCCATAAATAACATCATTAAAGAATGCAATTGCTAAATGTGTAACCCCAATATGCACTGTCCTGGTTTCAGCTGGGATAGAGTTAATTGTCTTCCTAGTAGCTGGTACAGTGCTGTGTTTTTGAGCTAGTTATGAGAAGAATGTTGATAACACCCTGATGTTTGCAGTTGTTGCTCAGTAGTGTTTAGTCTAAAATAAAAGACTTTTCAGCCTCTCAAGCCCAGCCAGTGAGAAAGCTGGAGGGGCACAAGAAGTTGGGAGGGGACACAGCAAGGGCAGCTCACACAAACTGGCCAATGGGGTATTCCATACCATGTGGTGTCATGCCCAGTTTATAAACTGGGGGGAGTGGGGGCAGGCAGATCGCCACTCAGGGACTAACTGGGCATTGATCAGCAGGTGGTGAGCAATTGCACTGTGCGTCGCTTGTACATTCCAATCCTTTTATTATTACTGCTGTCATTTTATTAGTGTTATCATTATCATTATTAGTTTCTTCTTTTCTGTTCTACTAAACTGTTCTTAACCCAACCCACCAGTTTTACTTCTTTTCCCGATTTTCTCCCCCATCCCACTGAGGGGGGAGAAAGTGAATGAGTGGCTGTGTGGTGCTTAGTTGCTGGCTGTGGTTAAACCATGACATGCACCTACAGTTCTGAGATGTGACATACCCACTGCAGCAGTGGTATGACTTACAGGTTGACTATTATGAATTTAAATCTTCTTCAAAAAAGTCTGATTGTAAGTGTACTGCTTTTGGTTTCTGGTATTCAGTCCCTAATGGTTTTGTGTGAAATGTTGTTAAAAGCATTGAAAGGAGATTTCAAAACATCTCTACTTGGCATTACTACATTATAGATCAGCACTCTGAAAACTGGCATAGAAATTGCTGAAATATTGCTTGATTAAAATCTTAGAAGCAGCTTACCTGATTACATAGATGTAAATGGGAAAAGTGGCATGTTGTAAAATCATATTAGCAATACACGAAAACATCTAGTCCAGTGTACTATGACAAGGATTCATCACAGCTAAACCATTCACAGTGATCAAAGATTTCAGATGTCAGTGGCTAAAAAGACTGAACTTGTAGATTTATTCCTGGCGCTGCGGAGATGATACCAAATCAGGACAGCCATATAGATTATACATAAAGAGGTTCCAGCTTTATACACGAACAAGGGAAGAAGCAAACAAACAGCAAAACCTGGAATCTGCACCATCATTAAAATCTAAAATAACACAAGTTGTGGAGGACCCAATAGATGTGACAGCACAGTGGACGAAACAATTCAAGAGAAAGACTAAAATGCGTGGGATGCCTCTAAGATCTGCAAAACAAAGATCAAGCCAGGGACTGCGAGAGAGACCTTGACCCATGTTACCTTTCTTTGAGAGTAAAAGAAGCATTGATAATGCAAAGATAACATGCTCTAAGAAGTTTGGATTGAAATAACACTCCCTAAGCCATCCACATAGTCTGTTGTTATGAGGCCATTTGTTACTACTAGCCTAGGGAAGATGTACAAACTCTTCTTTTCCACTCTGACCTGGAATTTAACATGTATAAACTGTCCCCAAATCATTTTTCAAACTCCACATTGAAAGAACTTCTGATGTCACTCCCATCAACTGTGATATGTCTAGGGAAATGCAATCTATCACATTTAATAAGTATAGAAAAGTAATTACCTTATCAAAGAAAGATCACAGAATTACAAAATAGTTTAAGTTGGAATGGACCTTTGGAGGTCATCAGTACCAGTTCCAAATCAAAGCACAACTAATTTCAGAGTCAGAGGATGCTCAGGGTTTTGTCCTCTTGAGTTTTGAGTACCTCCATGGATGGAAATTCCAAAATCTTTTCAGAGAAACTGTTCCAGTTTCTGATGACCCTTATTATCAAGAATTCATCCTCACATTTTTCTGGTACACATATCTGCTGTAACCTGCGAATATTGCCTCTTGCCCTTTTCATGTGTGCCTTGAAGAAGAACCTGGTTCTCCCTATAACCACCAACTTTTCAGTCATTGAAGACAGCAGTTAGATCCCTGCACCCACCACCACCTCTCCACCCCTCTTCCTTCTTGAGGCTGAATAAATCTAGCTCTCTCGGTCTCTGCCCATGCACCCTGTGCTCCAAGCCAGTGGCAATGCTGGTGGCCTTCTGCCAGACTTGCTTAAGCTTATTGAAGTCTTCCTCATAGTAAGAAGCGGAAAACGAAACATAATACTATAGTTACAATCTCACAAGTACCAAATTAGAATGCAATGATAACTTCCCTCAAACTGGTGGCTCTACCCTTAGTAAACCAGCCCAGTAACAAGTTAGTCTCAACAATCTACTTATGATCAAACTTGGAATGCATTTTACTCAATTTGCTGAGTGTATCAATATCCTTCATTTTCCATTCCTTATATCTGCCCTAAAATTTTGCATGCTTTACAGGTCAAATATCCAGGCCTTGACTTTCACAGATTGTTATTTTTAGAAATATTTCATTTGCTAGAATGCATTCAAATGATATCAAAAAGTTGCTTAACTTATTCTGTAATGTCACGTGCCATTTTCTTAGCTCCCAATCACCTCTCTGATTTTTGTCTGAGTTCTTCATCTACGTTGGAATTGCCATCTACATAGTAACTCCTGCTACTGTACTGCTATTCCTGTTATCCTAGCATATATGTCTTTGAACGCTGAATTAACTTATTTTGGGGAGAGCTGACCCAAATATTTTATTTTCTCTTTCCCTTCCTTCCTATATAAACGTTACAGTTCTCTTCTTGTTTTATGTACCTAGATCTTTTATTTTTTCCACTTTCCATTAAAAAGTAAAAAATAACATGTTTTTTAACAAGTTTTTATGTTACCCCTACAGAGCTGACAGAACTCTGTTATTGAGGATTCTGACATTCCACAGATAATCTTTCTGATTTCCTAATATCTCTCTGGGTGTAGCTATTTACCCCACTTGCTTGGGAGCATTTTTTCAATAGTTTTTTCCCTCATTTATTTAAAATACAGATTTTATGTAGATTTAGCTGCTTTGATATCAGTTAAAAGCCTTCTCCTCCCTGAAACCCACAACTACTAAATTGGGGTAACTTCAGAAGAAATTCACATACATCATCAGAATTTACTCTTTTTAAACTGTGAAACATTAAAGATTTGCCTTTCTACGTTGTGTTAGCCAATAATTCGTACTCTTCTGCTACAAGCTAAAGGCTAAAAACTCATGTTGATATCAGATTTTTTGCTTCTTTATTCAAACAATGCAGGAAATTGCATTGCTCTGATATATCACTAGCCAAAATACCAGTGTGGCATAACCATGCAGCAGCTAGAAATCCAAAGTAGCTTCATTGATACATAGGTCAAATACACAATACAAAGAATCATCATAATCAATAATATGGTCACATTATCCACTTTATGTAACTAACCATTTTTTTGGAATACTAAAAATGGATCTAAACCAGTATCCTAATCTGTACTGCTGAGCATTTTATTCTATTAACAAATACCAGCAACAGCATCATATACCAAAAATTTCCTTTCTCTGATTCAAGGATTTTAGTCAGTTAACTTAGAGATTTATTTATACCTACGCCCCAATTGACACATTTTTTTATTTAAACTCAAACTGAATCATTGGAGAAACCTGTTAAAAGTCTATTTCTGACTATTTCTGACAACAAGATCTCTAAAGGTATCTTTATATTTTAGCAGAATCAAATCTAAACCAATGCTACCTCAGGTTGGTTAATGACTATTTAGCAAGAAATGACAGCAATTACATCCAGTAATATCTGTGCCTTAAAGTATTAGCAGATGCTTTCTTTTCAATCTGCATCTCAGATTTTACAGTCCCATTATGATAGAATTTCTGATATGATTTGTTTCTCTAATACCATTAGACAAGTTGTATCACCATCCAGATCTCAGTCTGACCCTGGGAGGTATACTGTAAATTTCTGAGCACTAACTCAGTACGGTTTCTTATACTCATCCTTTCTCAAAGTAATTTGACCCAAACACAATTTGTTTAATGCTGAAAGACGCAGACACTCTACTAGCCCTAAAAAGGGGGCATTTTCCGTGACTGTCATGTTCATTTAGCTGAGTAAAAACATTTCTAAAAAATAGGTGTTCCTTCTTTTTGTGCCAAGACTTTTTTTTTTTTTTTTTTTTTTAACTGGAAATTGTCAAGAAGTTAAGACTAAAGAGCTGATTTGGGGGAGATTACTCATATGCTCCATTTTCCTATGTACTGCACGTATTCTACCTCCCTAAACCTACCCTCTCTTTTGGATGGCTAAAGAATGAACTAGTTATCTGAGTTTTGGTTTGGTTTGGTTTGGGTTTTTTCTACTTTTTTTTTCCCCATGGTATGTTTTTATAAAGTAGTGGAAATGGCAGACAGTGACATTATGGGAACATACATTTTGTAACCTTAGAATCCCTTTGGCATAAAGTAACTCTTATTCTCAGTTGAGAGACTCGCACATTATACCAGTGCAACTACTAAGGAATAAATATGCAAGTTAGAAGGAAGACTTGGATACAAGATCTAAAAAAAAGCCCAACAGTATGGTGACTTTTTTTTTTTTTTTTTTAGCTGTGTAGGGTAGAATGCACCTTGCATACTTTAACATATACTCATGATCTCAGGATTAGTTCCAGGTAATAAGTGACATCAAAGACTTTATCATCAGTTAAAGGAAGTCATGCATCTGGATAATATCTCCTGAGGCCTTGTAAGTCTGCCACTAAAGGAAAGTGCTATGCAGATCAGGGCCCTGTTCATTAATGGGGCTTTACATTCTATTTATATTTATTCAAACATAGGAGAAAGGGAGAAAAAAACACAGTTTTTTTTTTTTTTTTAAATGGAGCAGGGGAGGCATATCTATGCCACATCTCAGGTGGCAAAGATACAACAGCTTATAGTAGCTATCTAAAGGCTTACCAAGTCAGGGACATGGTTTTTAATAGGAGCTTCCTAGCATCCATGCCATACTGAAACCATCTACTTTACACAAACCATCTGACACACCACACCAGCCCTTAGAAACTGCCCTGCCTCTATTTCTCTTTTGTATTTTTACAGATTTTTTTTTTTTTAAGCATGTTGAAGGTACAAGTACTGGGAAACTCTGCGGAGGGAACAAAAGGACAGAGAAGACCTACAGCCCTGAGACCACCTACATGATGTTCTCTATGGAAGGCCAAGCAACATCTCATTTTACAATCTGTAAATGAGCAACTGGGCGCAACACCAAACACTCCTATAAAAAGAAAGGCTATGGCTGCTGCTGCTGCTGTAGTGCTGAGTTCCAGTCTCACACCCTCTGGATTAACACTCGTTATGGGTAACCTCCACTGGAACCACATGGTTCTCTGTGTATGGGATTATTGACAGAGTGGATGATCAATTAATCTGGGATTTTAAAGTATCCCTCTTCAGAGCCTGAACAGGTATAACAAGATAGTATAAAGGCAGCCTCTTTACTTTAAAAAAAAAACCCAAAACAACAAACCAAACCACCAAATAATCATAGCAGTGTCTTTGGAGATGATCTTGTTCAACCCCTTCAAAGGAGAGAGAACTTCTACATTAAAACATTCCTCTCAGGGACATACACCTAGCTAACTTCTGAACATCACCAATGATGGGATTCCATAAGCTCGCTAGGAACCTGCTCCAAAGTTTGACCCTTTCCATTGCAAAGAATCTTTCCTTTCTAATTCTAAACAGAATTTCCTTTGTTTCACCTTATATCTGTCTCTCATCTTTTTGTGGTATAACTCTGAGAAAAGTTTGGTAACCTCCCAGTAGGTAGCTTAAACAGCAATAAAATTCCTCCCTGGCTTTCTCAGCCAAAGTGTGAACCAACCCATTTCTCTCACTTGTCATTTTCCATTTGTGGCTAAAATAATATTTTTTTTCCCAGAGGCATCAGCTATGAAATCTCAGATGAGACCATGTGTTTCAGTCCATCAAAAGCAACTAGAAGACAGACAACATTCCCCCATTTTCCTCACCCATGTTTCTTATTAGTCTGTGTTCCTTACTTCTTACTGCTCTTTATGGCTAGCCATTGCTAGGTGCCTTGCAGAGAAGGTTCCTCTCAGAGATCAGTTTGAAATCTGTAGCATAGTCTGATCCTCATGTGACTAGCAGCATCAGGACATGGCTATTCTTACATATCACAGATGTCGATCCAGCCTTAGAAGGTGTTCTTTGACTGACAGCAGGTTTGAGCAATCCCTTCCCTCTGAGATGCTCATAATGCTAATATACCTTCATAAGCATAACAGCTGAACCATGTAGATCTCATTGCATGCAAGGATGTCACAAGTCCATAGAGATAACCAAGTACTTTATTCCTACCACTGAACGTATGTGGAAGGGAATTAAACGCTCCATGATGCATGGTAGTAGTCTCAGTATTCACTTGAATTATACATACTTCTATTTTAATATAACAGTTATATCAATTAATATAACAGTAAAATACCACTTTCCCATTAGTCGTCTTTGCATTTCCAATAGGGTTTTTTGCCTTACTGTACCTACATTTAACAGTGACTCTACTTAACCAGTATATCACTTACAATTATGGATGCTAGAAGTAACATTATTTTCTAGGATATTTATCCCAAGTTATGTTGGGGTTTTTGTGTGGGGTTTTTTGTTAATCTTCCCATCCAAGACCAAAATATAAGTTCATGCTTCAGCAGGAAGAAATGAAAAAACCTAATACATGTCTGCAAGGTATAAAGGTACAGAACCAAGCTTTCACAGGGTACAGCAGTAAGTCAAGTGGTTACAAAAGTAAAGGTTAAGATCCCCAGCAGCTGCAAGTAGGCACAGCATCATCATCACTGAGGGTATTATACTGATTTCTACCACCAGATCAGTCTCTAGTTGAATACATGCTACAGGTTTTATTTCTGTCCCTTATTTTCATTAGTTTATTTGTACCAGTGTGAGGGTAACAACTATAGAAACAATATCATTTTGTATTTGAAGAGCCAGATCTATATTTTCCCAAGTATTTATTGTAGTGGAGAGTGGAGGAGTATTTGTGACAAGCTTAGTATTCATTAAGCAAAGGAAAAATATCACTCTTATTCAACCGAGAGCAGCATTGCGGTTTGGAAACACAGTCAGAAGCACAGGAAGCTGGTAGGCCTAGCCACCACATATAAAATCAATCCTAAATTATCCAGAAAGATGTACGTACACTAAGAATGGAAATATGGAAATGGAGTTGTGCAGGAATGCAATCCCAAAGTTGCACAGGGACTGTACGTGATTGGAAACAATCACAGAACCACTAATTACAAATCTGCTTCCCTGTACCAAAGCCTGTGCTCAATGTATACCTGCCTTTCCCCACCAGCTGTCCTTCAACACGGAGTAAGCTTGTCCTACCAGCCAGCGAGTTAAGGACCTATTGCAGTACACGATATTACCATTACAGGAGTAATGTGTTACCCTGCAGCGAATAACTATATTACTGTTTTGATCAGTTAAGGGACAGAAATACGTATCTATTTGAAAACACACTTGGTCTTTTGTGTTTTGTAAAGTAAAACCCAACATTTGCACTATGTTTCACACAGGCTTATAAGGTTTAGTGCGAGGTGCTGGGGCAGACTGATGACATGGCATTTCTTTAAGGTGTTACTTATGTTCATGCTGTTCAAATGTATCTGTGCCTATGTCCAAAAGTTCGGTCAAAAAAAAGTCGTTTGGGGGGATAAGGCACTGGTGCTGTGGGAGGCCCGGGGGGTGGATGGGGCACCGGCGCTGCTGGTTGCACTGGCCAGAAGCGGCAGGGTAAGGGTGGTGGGGCTGCAGGGCAGGAGCCCAGCACCACCCTGGGCCCATCACAGCCCTTCCAGGCAGCTCCAAACCACGGTGGAAGAGGCTTGGGTCGGGGGAGCAGGTGGAGACCCTGCTCAGGGGCAGTCCGAGCAGGGGCAGAGACACTCCTGAGGGACCACGGATGACACTTCAGGTATTTGAGCAGAATTTCTATGTATTTTCACCTTAAAAGGAAAATAAAAAAAAAAAAAATGCCTGAATTTATATTGTGCTTCTGAAAAAAAAAAAAGAGTTAACAAACTTTATATTGTTTACATATTTGGATTTTAGAATAATTGATGCTTTCTTGACAAAGGAGGAACTTTTTTAGAATAGCACCACAGAGGCTGCATTTAACCTCAAGTCCTAACCTTGTACCAGTATATGTACTTTAAAAAGCAGTTTGAAAAGGAACATAGTATGGTAACAAACTAGAAATGGCTCAATAAAACAATACTTCAAAGGCTCATGTCAGATTTCACATTTTTGTTTTCAAGAAATAAGGTGGCTGGAGTGCATCTTTATAAGGCACTTTGTAGATACTTGAGCATATTGAATTTGATGCTCATGAAAGCAGGAGACTCAGTGCTATCAAAGCCACAGAACACACCCTGAATAATCTTTCTCAGTTAGTTTGCTTTTCCAGTCCCTGTCAGTGATTGAAGAAAAACTCCTGCAATCTTCTGTTGACATTTTCATTTGTATTTATATTTTGGTACATTAAAAACTGATTTTGCTCTCTTTTCACATTCATTCTTATGAGAAATAGATTCATAAGAATGGCTATTGAACAGACATTTTCAGAATTTAACAGTGATTCATTTAATTAGAGAAAATAAACTTATTTTGTGTTGACATTAATTTTAGATTGAAACAATTATTTGTCCTTCTAGCTAGGTTTGTGTACTATGCTCACACTACCAATCTGTCTTTAGTGCTTTCATTCATGGAAGCAGTAATGTAATAAAAAATAAAAAACCTCAAGGAGCAAATGCAGGTTTGCAAATGTTTAAAGTAGTATTCAGTACTAAGAATTCAGTAATAATCTATAGGTAAAAATTGATGGTTTGTGGGTAAATGAGTGTAATTTATACGATATTAATGACGTTTTACTGTTTGCTAAGAGAAAATAAGGCTAATTTCAAGAGATCTCTCTCTTTCAAATAAATACTCCAGTCACTTACATTTGTGGATGCCCTACTCATTAATTGCTTAACATAGTCTGATTACATAAATTTAGGTGAAGAAAAATTAAATAGAAAACTTATCCCCAAGGAAATCAGCTGAAATATGCAATGGACTTCAGGGAAGCCAGGGTTTAATTTAAAAGCTACCAGACATAGTTTCATCTAAGTAATATATAGAATTTTAACTTTCTCTTTCATGCAGGCACCGCTCTGCCAGTTTTCCCTTGTGAATGCCTGTGTTTCCCCTGAAGGAAATTGTTAATGCCTGCCACCATGCCTGTCCCTCATGCACAAAAAACAGTGGAGTAAATTGGGTATTAAAATAATTCAGCTCTGCCTAACAGTAATGTTTCTTCCAGTTAAGAACCTATTACCTGCTAAGACCCTTGAGGCTATCTGGAATTGCAACAGATTTAGGTGCTGAATCATAACTTACAAGTTTTCTACCAGTGCTTTTCTATTTTCTTCAGTTCGTGGACTCTTAAGGGTTTTTTTAAGTGGAATAGCAGACCCCACATTAAGCAAGGTTAAGTCATTCAAAGGATTGAAAACCAGGGTACTTGCTGAACACCAAAGTTTAGGTGATGAGCTTTGAGCAAAATCTGTAGAACTATCTGAGAAGCAGAATTTCCACATGCTGGAGGGTTTTTTTGTTTGTTTCCATTTAAATATAGTTTCAGTTCAAAGGAACCTGTTTTGCCCTTCCAGAGACAAAGGAATTTGTAAAAATACTGCATCCTACATTTCTAAGAGTATGCTTACTTTTTACAACTTCCAGCATTCCTTCACAAGAGTAGAGCTGCTGAGAATTTGTGACGTCCATGAATCTCCCAAGAAGATAGCCAATTTCAAGTTGCATTGAACAAAACTACAAATAAATTTTCAAGTTAGCTTTGATTTATAACTCTGAGTTAAATACTTAATATTCCTTAATCAGTGCCTGGAGGGAATTAAGTACCACAAAATGGAATTCACTATAATTTCCTTAGTAAGTAACATGAAGCCTAAAATAGCTAATAGGAAAATCTGGGAAGGGTGGAGCTAAGGCTGAGTACTTTTGTGGTGGTGTAGGAACTAACTGGGGATTACAGGGGGATTCCTGTGTTAGATCAAAATCACAGCTACAGCTACTCTCTGACTCCCAGGAGCCAATATCACCACTTTTCAAAAAAATGGAGCAGGAGGTTTTATTTAAAGTTTAAGGGGGTTAAAGCATAAAACCTAGAAGCTAACATAATTAATCCACTAGGTCAGGATTTTAAGCACAAGAACAATTTTTTCAATAAGTGTTTGTATATATATATTTTTAATTGACTCTTCGAGAAGAGACTAGGATTTTCTTAGTTCCCTGCTCATGACCTAAAAGGCTGCATGAAAAAGTAAATATCTTCTTTCCCTGAACTATTAGATTTTTGGTACACAAGCCCAACCTCACCATACAGGTTGAAAGCTCTTAGATCAGGATGCTTTCCTGAGGATGGGAATTGCTGAGAGGAGAGACAACCTGTTTTTCTTCCTTTAATACTGGAGGTTTTGAATTAAGAGATGGATAGCAGACATTATCCATATGATCATCATTTGAATAGAAGTGATTTTCTGTAGAAATGAATACAATCAGCACATTAAGTGAACTCTGAGGACATCTAATGTATCGATCCACTCAGCAGGTTTAAAGTTCTTGAACGAAATGAAACAAGTATCAAGCTGCTCAGACCTACCAAAAAGATACAACCGTTAACCACACACAGAAGCAAAACTGTGGATATCTTTATAAACTTAGTAGAGAAAAGTAGGTTAAAGTCACAGGATTTAACCTGTAAATATTGAAAAATTCTCTTTTTGGTCACTGGAGAGTTTAGCATGTTAAATCCTTAGAAGGGTTCATATTTATATCTGTCATGACATCTGACTGATCTTGCAACATGTTCACCCTCCCTGGTGTCAATCATGTCATTTAAGTAGTTGTACGATTGTCTCCATGACTGATGAATTCTAAAAACAAACCTTTATCTTGAAAAGTAAAATGAATGCCTAGGGCTTCCAAGAGTTGGACAAGAGAACATCTAGCTAGAGTAAATATGGCAGAGAAATATAATTGCTGTATTACAACATAAGTCCTCCAAAATAAAGACAGATGGATAAATGGTCTAACCCACTCAGTCATCCCACCCTATTTCCCATCCTGAATATGAGTAAAAGGACAAGTGCTACCAAATCACTTCCTCATTCCTCATGTTATTGTATTTATCAAGTGTATTTTAAATGTAGATGTGGGTGTTCTCTATGTATGTTAGGGACAAGAAAACTGACTGACTAATAGGCCAACCTAGCAGAAATATGTTAGTTATGAGCATCGCCATTTAAAAATATGTTTATGATAGCTGAAATTCAACATCATGTAAACAAATACAGCTATATTCTACAGCCATATCTCAGCTTGGTTCTGAGACTGGATTTCAAGGTATAGTTTGTGTTATATAAAATATTGTTACTGGCAAGAGAAAGACACTGCATATATAGAACTAAAGCATTTGAGCTGAATTAATGTTTTAACAGTCTAATCATCCAAGTTATCTAATTGAAACAGCATTTCATATTAATGATACAGTTAAAATCATTACATAGAACACCTCTTCCTATAGTACTCCCTTTTCTCTGGCATTATGATCATCCTTCCAATGTTCCTCTTGTCTTAAGATTGACAGTTGCAGTCTTCTTCAAGCAGGAGTTGGGGTGGCGGTTATGATGAGTTGTCAGTCTTTGTCAGTTATGATGAGTCAAAGTGAATAGAATAGAATAGAATAGAATAGAATAGAATAGAATAGAATATTTCAGTTGAAAGGGACCGACAGTGATCATCTAGTCTGACTGCCTGACCATTTCAGGGCTGACCAAAAGTTAGAGCATGTTGTTAAGGGCATTGTCCAA
This sequence comes from Aviceda cuculoides, assembly GCA_035590195.1. NCBI lineage: Eukaryota > Metazoa > Chordata > Aves > Accipitriformes > Accipitridae > Aviceda > Aviceda cuculoides. The sequence continues at coordinate 10,018,843 of JAVJGG010000005.1, read as the reverse complement.
TTGCCTCTCGAACACTGACAGTCTTGGGGCATCAACCACCTGTCTAAGAAGCTTGTTCCAGTGTTTGACCACCTTCTCTGTAAAAAAATGCTTCCTCATGTCCAGTCTGAACATCACCTCCCCTCCCTTTGTCAGGGCGATGTTCACAGTGGGTGGGAGTTTCTTTCTCTTCTCTGTTGGGGTTCATCTGGAGTTACGTTTACCTGTTTTCTTATTGAGGTTTGCTTCCTTAACATTTGTTCCCTGCTGAAGTCTGAAAGTTGTCTCCCCCAGACTCAGCTGATATCAAGCGTTGTTTCTTGCAAGGCAGTGCCCCCCCAGGTTTGCCAGACCTTTATCAGTCTTGCTGTTCGCAAAGCTTCAGCTCAGACAAATATGAAGCAATAGTCACTTTGCCACCAGATGAATGTTAAAACCAGCTGAAACCATGCCAAGACAAATTCAGAAATGTTCTGACACCCTGCAATGTCAGGCCAGTCCAAGGCCAGTCCAAGCCTCTTAATGGTTATGGCAAAAATCATATTTCCTGGGCTACACAGCATTCTTGTTTACTGGTTTGAATACATACACTTCTGAAAATTGTCATGATAAGCATTTTATTTACTCATAAAGATAAAATATCTGATTGGGAGTTTTACATAGTATGCAGTTTCTAAGTTGAGAAAATAGTCCCTCTTGCTCAGTAGGCACATCCATGCTGGGCTGAGCCACTATTTTATCTCCAACCCACAGCTGGAGGACACTGTGTGTAATAAAATGGACATGCAAAAAAAAGGGAGCAGGGAAGTTGAGTGTCAGTAAAGAATATGCATGATTAAAAATCAAAAGTAAATATGATAGAAACACACATAATTGCTGTCTGCAAACTGAAAATGATTTCAGTTTTTAAGATCCAGCTCTTTGTGAGGAGTATCTAATCAAGAGCAATGAAGCAAATGTATTTGCTCTTAAGCAAACAAGAATGTAAAATCCATTCACCTTAGGACTAAACCAAATTCTCCTACCATGTATGAGAGTCTAAGGGTAGCTCAGGTCTTTCTGCGGCTGACTCAGATGATATAGTAAGTTAGCACAGACAGGGCTATATGTATTGCATTAGATCCTATTCATCGGGCAGGAATATGGATGTGTTCATATATATTGATTTCCTGATCAGTATACTCATCCTGAATAATGGATATCAAAACTGAAACAAATGAGCTGTGCGTATGTTTTTTCTACAAATTTCAACTTCCGCTGTATCCATAGTAAGGAAGTTATTAAGAAGTGAACATTTGTACTTTCCAGAGAGCTGTCCCTTACCTTCTTGAATTAAAAAAGTGCATTTTTATTCCATTTGAGTATTAAGATCACAACTCTCAATGCCTTAAAGGCAAAGCCAAGACTTCCAACAAATCTGGCAGGCCACTAGGAGGGCTGGTGGTTCCCTAGGCCAGGGACCAGGGGTCTCAGGGTCTCCCCGGGGCAGCAGGGCCAGGGCCTGGCCCTCGCAGCCAGGGCCTGTCCCTCCCGGGCAGGGCAGGCGGGGGGGCGGTCGGGGCAGCCCCAGCCCTGGGCACCAGGCACCTCGCTGGGGATGGGGCTGGTCTGGGAGATCAGCCGGCGGGTGGGCTTCAGGATCCAGACCCAGGAGGCCCAGGGCTGGGCGCCCACATGGCTGTGGCACTGCGGGATGTGGAGCTCAGGTGGGTGCCAAACAGGAGAGGCTGGGAGCTGGCTCTGAGGCCCTCCAGCCCAGGCTCAGGGAAGGGGCATGCTGTGAGGGCTCTGACAGTCTTTTTTTCATTAATAATCCTTCTTTATAATCTCTACGCAGTTATTTTCCTCACAGGTCATAGAGGGGATAGAGACAGAGGAGAAGGAAGACAGCAAATCTCCCACCTGTTTGAAACTTATGTTAGAGACTCCCTGGCAGTGCTTCACAGCTGAGGTGAACTCCCTTAGGCAGAGCTTTACAGAGACAGCATTTGGTCACTGGTGTTTGCAGCTCACGTAAACATACTCCAAGGCTGCGGAGCTCTGAATAGCTTCCTTCGCTGACATCAGTAAACTGCTCAAATGAACTCAAAACAACTAATCTGTCCATATGCATCTGAATTAACATTTGCAGGATTCCGGCCAGAGCGTGGCAATAATTCTCATCCTGTAAGTGGAATTGTTACAAGTAGCTGCTCGTAAATAATACGTTTCAATTTTCAAGCTGTGTCAATTGGACACAGACCACAAAGCACATCTTTCTTTTGCCTATTTAGCTGCCAAATGGAGTGTGACTATTTGCAGATATAGAGTACACTTTTCACACATCCACTAACACACACTAAAAGTAGGATAATTGTACAAACTTATCTGCAAGGAAAACCAGAATGTAAATAGAGTGAAGAGGAAAATTAATTTGAGGGAATCATTTAAAAGTAGCATTGAAAGATTATTTGCACTAGCCATCGTACTTTGCCTCTCCATTTCTAGGAATACATTAGTAAGCTCTTTTTTTTGTTTTGTTCATGATCAAATCCTGTACCCTCAGTACCTAATAAAATTAACGAGGCAATTATCTGGCAAGAAAAGGTAACTCAATAGCTTATTCATTAAGATTACTCTAATAAATAGTTACAGCTTGGACTTCAGCACAAATTTGAACTGCATTTATTTTAAACAGAATTAAGAAACCCAAAAAGAAAATGCCTTGAAGAAATTCAAACCAAATGTGTTAGTCCTAACACCCACCACAAAATTCAGAGAGCTTCAAAGATGAAATTTTGAAATTGTACTTCAAATGTGTAACAGTGTGAAGTGATCTAATTTTCTATGAGCACATTTAGAAGATGGTAAGAAAATTATGAAATCGTAACAGGGATAATCAATATCTTTGGAAAAGAGTGGCATGCAATAATTAAGCTAAAAAATGGAAGATTAAGGTATTCAAAAGCTGCAGAAGTAATCTACTGAAAAATGTGGTTTGGATTTTTAATTTCCTCCACTATACTGACAGTCAGTTCCACAGTTCTGGTGTCAACATTACACTACATGCTTGCCCAGAGAGGTTGTTGAGTCTTCATCCTTGGAGATGAAGACAACATTCCCCAACCGGACAGAGCTCTGAGCAACCTGCTCTAGCTGAACCTACTCTTTGCAGGGCAGTTGGACCACATGATCTGCAGAGGTCCCTGGAAACCTCAAGCTGTTCTAGGATTGGGAAATACATCAAAACAGGTAAAACTGAAAACTTCAGTGTTTCTTACTAATCTGTGAACCCTTAGGGAGCATAGAAGTGTATTCTTAATGCATGGATGAAACCAGTGGGACAGACAATGCAGAAACTAAGTGTTAAACAGCAGGGAATTGCAACCATTATTTTATTTTACTGTTATCTTCACTTTTTTTTTTTATTCCTTTGTGTTATTTTTCCTGGCCAACAGATATAAATCTTTAACATCTCTCTAAAATACACAGTGGATTCCAGACAGGATTGGCTAATTATGCTAGGAATCTTGAGCCTGGAAAAATCTATGAATGAGGGTTATATGATAGGCAACCATAGAGTCATGAGTGGCATGGTAAAGATAGGTAGGTATTTGCTGTCTCTTCCACAACAAAAACAAATGACCACCATTTGAATTTAGTGACAGGCTTAAAATAAGCAAATTGAGGTGATTTTTAACAAAACAGGTAGTGAATTTGTAGAACCCATTACCAAAGGATGTTGTGAATGTTAAAAGTTTACATGAATTTAAGTTGAGACTGGACAAGCTCATCCACTAAGGATTACAAAATGCAGAGAAGGCACACATGTCTTGGGCAGTCTAAGAGCTGGAAAAGGATGGAGCTTTCAAGACTGTTAAGGAGAGGAAATCACATATGCTTTCTCTGTGTCCACACGCACCCCTGGACATCTGCTTGTGGCCACCAGAGGAAGCAGGATACCAGAATAGTAATTGTTATGAAAAAACTATTAAAAACTTACTCTAAAAATTTTACTAGCTTAACATCGAGGTATTGAACATAATAAGTCTGAGTGCAAGGAAGCACGTTTTTATATAACAGAAACTAAGAGACAAAATTCAGACATGTATGCAGTCAGGTCCACAGCAGACTTTTGCATCAGCACTTATGAGCTAGTACAGTGCACCTGACCAAGTTTTCCTTACATATTTGTTTCAGGATAAGAAGCAGTTCCTTAGATACTGACTTCCAGATTTAAACAATCGCGAGGGAGTTGAAATTTTATATTTTACCTGTCGCCTCACTGTATACAATTTATGTCTCTTAATTCTTACTATTTTCCTTAAATTTCTTTAGACTTAGTGCAATAAGATTTGCCCTTTCATATTCATTGTATTCTGACTGCGTCACTGAAATTAAGGCAGCCCAAATGGTTGCAGAGATTCTTCATCAAATACCATTCCACCCCCAAGTGTAGTTCATAATTAAAAATAACCCAAATAAAATAATAAAATCATCCTTATGGCTGGCTGTCAATCTGTGTTTGTCAAACTGAATATCTGTTGGGCTAATAATTTTAACTACGGCGCACCAACAAGCTTATTCACTATTTGGGGAAAATAAAAATAATAATGTGAGAGAAGTGCTATAAAAAATACATAATAAGTCTGGGTACCTTAGCTTACAGTCTTAAATCTGCAAGAGCCCAAGGAAGTTAATTCAGGCTGAAAACACTGTCCTTAAGTCACCTGGAATTTTTTTTTTCCAATGACTTAAGAACAGATGGCCAGCCTCAATCCAAAATTTCTTTTCTGAGTTTGATTCAGCCCCACAGTACAATTCATAAGTAATTTTTCCTGATTAATTTTAAATATTCTGCAATGGAAGAATGAGCTTTGATCTGCTTTCAGGACATTTACATCTTTTGTATGGTCGCTCTTACACAAAATGTAAATTGATGTTATGCAAGATAGGCTATGGTAATTATGATTATTGTAATTGGTTACAAAATGTGAAAAGAGGAAAGTGGGTGTGGGAATTAGAAACTAGAACAAGATGGAGAACCTCAGCTTCTAATGTTATAGGATACAGAATGTGCACTTGGCTTGCAAAAACCTCCAGATGCTTGTCAATGAAAAGTGAAAACAGGAAACAGAAAATCTGGGAGATCTTAAAGACAGATGTAATGGGACTGAATTTTGAAGACCAGAAGAATCAAAACCAAATAATTCTGAAAATTTTGGCCAGCATGTCCAAAGTTCCTAAACAGAGCGTAAGAGTATATCCTATTAAAAGTAAGAAAGTTTTCAGAACCTTTAAGGGAAGCAAATTGTACTCAGGTCTGAAAATCCAATAAAAATGCAAGGAATAGCTTCTCCTTCCTCAAAACACCTTTCATACAGACAGATTTCAAGATTAGAGAAGATCATTAAATCATGCTGCCTTACACCCCCTCATAAAGTCATAAACTTTCAAGTAGACTTGTTCCTACCCCAGGCTTCAAACCAGTATGCTTTAAAAGCAGTCTTAAAGTATTTTATACTTGAAGCAAACACGTAGTGTTTATGGATATTTTCTGCATTAGGGAAGAGAGAGATATCTGTTCTCACCCTTTTATTTAAGAAGCAACTTTGGTGTTTAAATTGGGAGCTTTGTCATATATCCTTGATGTAACCTCTGGAGAAGAAAGACTTCACCATTGACTATGCTGGAGCTCAGGGAAATAAGTTGTCCAGCTTAGCTACCAGTAAAGGGGTGAAAGAATTCCCTCCCATTGACAGCATTTTTGTAACTAACCTAATCATTAACAATTTAATAATAATTAGATAAACTGCAAATGGGAATACTTTGCAAAGTCTATTTTATCTTTTCCAATTTTCCTAATGTGGATTAACTATGAAAATAGAAATACCGGAAAGCCTAGAATGAGCACTTATTTGTTTGTTTAGACAACTTTGGCTTCCAGAGTCTGATTCTTGGTCAGGTGATGGATCTGCAGGGAGTAGAAGAGTCGCATGCTCAGCTCAAGTCATAAATGTCATGAAAGCAATGAAAATCCTTCAGAGTCAGATTGAATACTGCAATTCAGAAGACACAGCAATGTAAATCACATTCATTGCCAATCCAAATGTTTTCCCAGTTAGCTAGACTTACTCACAGGGAGTTTTATTCTTTTTAACAAAAACTGCTACTTAACTAAACTTCCAATATGAGAACAGGAAGTGTTAAACTACAATATATAAATAGAAAGAACCACACTAGGATTTCTCAGCAAGAATGTTGAGGAGCAAGTTTGCAAAATTTTCTCAAATATACCTTTTTGGTTCAAAGAACTCTTGTTAATTTATGTCTGGTGTATAGGATTTGCTTGATCTGCACCTCACTGATATTTCTTGGGTGGAGTCAATCCTTTAGAACATTGCCAGTGGCCCAACATGGACCAGTTTCTGTCACTGCTGACACTGCAGCCTCTCAAACAATCCAAAACATAAAAAAAAAGCTGCCATCATGAGTTCCTTGAGTGACCTACGACTGCATCACCTTTCCAATATATATTGTTAATTTTCACTATTACTATATGCCTAATTACATTTGAAAAACATCATATCATCAGAAACATCAGAGTGATAAAGATACAAAAGTTTTTTAAAATGCACTATGAAGTAGATGTTAATCTTAGGTGAGAGATCACAAGGTCAAACTATCATTACACATTTAGTTCAAGCACGTAGACAGCTGTGTCAGTGAGAAGGTGGATGCTAATGGACCTTAACATTTAGTTGCTTTTGCTGTCTTCTGTTACATTTTTTCCATACCACATAGGGAGTTTGCCAGGCAACTTTTCATCTGTCCCAGGCCATCACCTGATACAGAAGTCTCCAACAAAGGTACTTTGTCCTGATTCACTACTAGACAGGTGGTGACATTTTGTCAACCCAAATTCCAGCATCTTCAGGAGGATACAAGAATGAACTTACATGCTTTTTCTGAATCAAGTTGCCTTCATGTATCAGGAACTTTGAGTATAATTTAAGTCAGATTTCTCAATGTGGATTTAATAGCGGTTATGGAGGAGGAAGCAAAACCCTCATGCACTTCTTTCTTTGAAAATGGAGTCTGTTAGAGAAGACTCTAAATCAAACTGTCTGGCACATCCTGCCATACATGTGAAATAATCATCTGCCAGAATGCATTAGTGGAGTGATGAATTATGTACCAGTGTCTTCACAGCAGCTAACATTAGAGTCTGATTCTTACTCTAGTTTCTTGTATTTTTTATTACTTAAAGAAAAGAAACAGACCCCTGCTTTTCCTTCCCCAACAAAATCCTACAAACCCAAACAAATAAGACAATTTTACAGCCGAGTCTGTTTATTCACATTTCTTTTAGGAGTTCTTGTTTCAGTCTTAGATTGGTGTTTTGATTTTAGGTACTAAACCAACTTTTAATTGTAGCTGTTATCTGTACTGAAAGCATTAATTAGTGAGAACACTGTAAGAAAGTGTGTGAAGGCAGACAAAGTGCCTTTATTTTTAAAATACATACAGATGAACACATTTGTATGTCAGCTTGTTTCCTTCCCTAAAAGCCCTGGGGTTTTATTGTGAAGTAATTGTGAAACAGTTCCATCAAATGGATTTCACAAAAGGCATCTTAATGGAGAGGCCAGTAAATATGTTTATTACAGGTCTTTGTTCCATGGCAGAGCTTAAAGGCTGAAACTGAGGGCAGAGCCCCACTTAGACTATCCACTGTATAAACATGTAGAGAGGGAAAGTGCTTCCCTGAAGAGCTAATAAAACAAGTTATGAAAGGAGATAGAAAGAGATGCCCACAGCCACGTGGAAAATTGGTAGTAGGCTAACAGATTAGAAGTCCATTTTTCTCACTGTCCCTGTCAGACTTTCTCTAGTCTCATGGACAGAAGATTATATGGTCATAAATGTGACCTCAGTGGCCTGACTTTGGCAGTGGCAATGTCTGTGCTTTCTGTGACAAAAACAGACACCCCTTCAAATAACCCCATTGTGTGGGCAAATCATTTACACACATTACACACACACACACACATACACTGTGGCAACCTCAATATACAGCTGTTTTGTCACATTAAAACATAAAAAAGTGGATGCAAATGTATACAGAAACACTTTATTGTAAATTGGAGTTCCAGCTCCCATCATCCTAGTGACACAAATAATGTACCTTTCTCTCTGCTGTTACCCCACAGACAGCTACCTTGTAGACACACAAAAAAGTGAATAATATCCCTATTGCTGCTGAGTCACTGTTGTGTAACACTTGCCTACATATTTAATGAACCACGATAATGTGGCATGACAGCAGCGCTAGTGGGAGAGCAGAATGTGCTGGGAATAACTGGAGGTGTATGTGTGGAAATAATGCTCCTGGGCATATTCTTGAAGTGAATATTTCAACTCTGACACACCTAGAAAAGGGTAGTTTATGACCAAAGAGAAGTCATCCATCTAGTCATGTGGGGACAGTTGTGGACAGAAATGCAGAAGCAAATTAACTGCTGGATATGTCTGATCCAAACCACAGGACATACTTGCATGCATGGAAAGGGAAGGAGTAAGAGGGAAAACATCAAAGCCATCCTGCTGAATTAGGTGTTACTGGAGAATATGCCCCAGGAGAGAGTGTTGTGTTTATGAAACAGACTGAGTGACCTGACTATTCTTTGCAGTCTCTAATTTTTAGTGAAAATATATTATATAGACTTCTGTGAAGGAACAACAGAAGGACATGCTTGGATGACCGGCTTGCCATCCAAATATATTGGGCATTTTGCAGTGAACTGGCTGGTTTGGTCAGTTGGTATCAGGCCTGTGTGAGAGGGTTTGCATTGGCTTCTTGGGCAAGAAGGTCCTGTCACCATCATGCACTGTGACATATTTGGTTTGTCCTGCAAAAAAAGTCTGTTTTCTCTGCAACTTTTAAGCCATATTATAGCTTTGAAATGCAGAAGAAAAGATTAAAGTAGCTGTTAATAGAAAAAAGTATCTGTATATTCTGCTTTTGCTACTCTCACTGAGAATAACAGTGTTTTAAAAATCACCTGTCCAGTTTTCACAGATTTCCCACAAATTAATGATATTTGATATCTTTCTTTAACTCCAAACATTAGGAGTGAAAAAGCAGAAGTTTCTTGAAAGAAAACATGAATTCAGGTTACCCAGAGTAACTTGAAAATCTCAAAGTGAAAGGTATATTCATTTTAAAATCTCCTAATGACATTGTTTTCAGGTAACTGGGTATGGCAATAGTCCAGTGCTCAAATAGGGCCACTTTGCAATATTTATTTGGCCCAAAAGAAAAAGAGTGGAAGCATGACTATGTTCTGCTGGGAGCTTACTAAGGCGATCCTGGATTCTGGACTGAATTCACAACTCTGTCCTGTATTTGACATTAACACAGTCATTTTACAATTATTTAAAACAGGAATGAGAAAAATACTCAGCTGAACTGTGGGATTCCAATGTTGCAGTGACCACCCATCTACTGGAATTTTTCCCAGGTGGTCTTGTAAACTTTATTGGCTAAGTTGCATTAACATGTAAATCCGGAAATACTTAGCAGTAGTAAATGAAATGTGGGAAGGTGTAAATGTATCTTTTTTTGTGAAACAAACTATTTGTTATTGCAGGTATAAAGTCTGAAAATGCTACAATAGCCCATATATTTTCCTCTGACAGTCTTGGATTAGTAGAATGACATTCACACCAAGGACATTTTTACTGCTGAACATAAACTTCATGGATTTGGTTGTTTGCAGTACAGCTTTTTTAACAAAACAAAACCGCAAACAAGGTTGTAACCTGGGTGCTGTACCCAACCTTTCCCAACCAGAGGGAAAGAAACAGCAGCCAATTTGAATGTAAAGGAGAGTTAACCTTTTAAGAGAGTTAATCTGTATTGATGGAACTTGCTTAGAATTAGTACTAACAAGATGGGGGAACTGAAACAATTTTGCCTTATGTTATACCTCTTTTATAGAATCATAGAATCATAGAATCATTTAGATTGGAAGGGACCTACAACCATCATCCATGCCCACTAGACCATGGCACAGAGTATCTTGTCTATACGTTTTTTGAATATCTCCAGGGATGGTGACTCAACCACCTCCCTGGGCAGCCTATTCCAATGTCTGACAACCCTTTCAGTAAAGAAATTCTTCCTAATATCTAACCTAAATCTCCCTTGCCTCAACTTGAGGCCATTTCCTCTCGTCCTATCTCCAGCCACTTGACAGAAGAGACCAGCACCCACCTCACTACAACCTCCCTTCAGGTAGTTGTACAGAGTTATGAGGTCTCCCCTCAGCCTCCTCTTCTCCAGACTAAATAGCCCCAGCTCCCTCAGCCGCTCCTCATAAGACTTGTGCTCCAGGCCCCTCACCAACTCAGTTGCCCTTCTCTGCTGGGCAGCTTTCCAGCCACTCTTCCCCAAGCCGGTAGCACTACATCGGGTTGTTGTGACCCAAGTGCAGGACCCAACACTGGGCCTTGTTGAACCTCTTGCAATTGGCCTCAGCCCATCGATCCAGCCTGTCCCGATCTCTCTGCAGAGCCTCCCTACCATCAAGCAGATCTACCCTGCCTCCCAACTTGGTGTTGTCTGCAACAGCTTACTAGTTAGAGATTTCTCTCTTCCTCCAGGGATCTTTCACAGCACTGGCCTTTTTTGTTAACAGATTGAATTATCCTCCTTTGACTACTATCTTACAGTAGCCCTACTGTACACCTTGTGTTCCTACAGTATACCCTGATAGAAGTCGTGACCATACCTTTATTCTTCCCTGTCATTTTCATCATCCAGAACATTTATTTGTTTGATTTATCAGGTATGTTTATGGTATTAATGGTGAAAGTATGTTAACTTTTTCTGGTTTCAATCATAATAACTTGCTGCTATATTAAACTACCACCTTTACCTGAAGTTCATATTTATGTATCTTTTCTTGTGAGTAGTTTAAAGAAAATTTTTCTGCATGAAGATGGCATAACAACTATTTTAGGTGTATACAAATATTTCAAGTGAATATGACAATCAATATATTGTAAAACGTAACCATTATTTTTACAGTACATACAGACTTTTAGATCACAAGAAGAAAGGGTCACATTCTTGCCTCACATAATCACTCAGAGCTATACAAAATGTTAATACTAGACATTAAATTCTAGTTCTTTAGCTGCAACAAAAAATTATCCTGCAAAACTGGGAAGCATCTGGAACATGTTTCATTTTCTACCACCTATTTTCTTGCCACTGTGTAGCTCATTGGAGACACTTTCATTATGGCTGCAAATTAAAGCAGTTGTTCTAATTTGTACATGGCTACATCGCATCCTGATAGGTTTTTCTTCAGACTGACATCTTAGGAGTATGGGAGCAACACAACTTTATTTATGATAAACTCTTCACATGTATCTGTAGGGGGTTATTATAACTTCTAAAAACATTGAAAGATATGTAGGGACAAGACCAATATTCCCCTGCTCAGCCATTGGTAAAAGCATAAAGATTACAAATATTTAAAAGGTATTCCACCCCTGCCAGGTGTGGACAACATGTATTTTTATAGGATCTTGTTTGGCAGCTGTCCCTCAGATATGAAATCCCCTGGTACCTTGCAACTTTTGCGTGGTGGAAAGAACATCCTACTACTCTGGCCATCCTTTTTGTATTGCATGTTAAGGCTATTTCAGGAGGGCAATAAAGGTTATGGTTTTCACCTACCATTGTTTTTTGACTGCTATGCTTCTTTACATGCATTTTTTGTCATGAGTTAAGAGACCAAACTTCTGCTTAAGCCTGCCCTGTCATCACACGCAGGGAAGAGTCTATTGTAAAAATAGAAAACCAGAAAATAATAATTCAGATAAAGACAGCTAGTGAAGTGTCCATTTGGAGTTATGGCTTTGGTCAGTCATAACCATAGTCAGATTCTTTCTTAGAAAGATCTGTTAAATAATAAATACAATATTGATTTTTCAATTGTTCATATGTAGTAATTAAATAAATATGTAGATGTTAGTCACTTATTTTTGTTTAATTTCTGAACTACATTGCTGAGCTGATCAAAATTCATCCTACATTTTGTGTACCTGTTTCTCATGAATATTTTAATTTCAAAAAGCTATATTATTTTTACAAGTATTTTGATGTGGATAGAAAACAAAGATTATAGTTTTAAAAGAATATATTTTTGAAATATTTAATTTAAGAAAAAAAAAAAAAATTGTTAAAATGCTCTGACGGATAATGAACGATGACTACTCAAATTGCTTATGGCTTTTCAGTTTCTCTCTTTTGTGAAAATGACCATATACAGAACTCTCTTTACCTTTGTGATTCAGTAGCAGAGACTTTCACACTTGAGCTACTTCTTCAGAACTTTCAAGTACAGTGATTGCTTATGAAAAGTGTACTGTGGAAATTGATTATCCCCTCATATTTCAAAGGAAGTATCTGGCCTTTGTGTACATGTTTGTTGTAAAAGTCCTCACTGGAAACCAGTTGAAGTTCAGTCATATCACAGTTGTCAGCTGCAGATACAATTATATAGCTATATTTAATGCTTCAGTGGATAGCCCCACATTACAGTTTAATTTTCCACAGAAATCTAAATTTGTTCTTGAACTGTGTCTTTTTCTAGCATATTAGATAATCAGTCTGAACAGAAATCCAACTTTAACTCAATCAACAATACTTTGAAGAAGGTTACGTAAAATAACTAGCACAGCTTTTAGTATGTCACCCAGTGTGTGACTAGCCTGTTCATTTATTCATTGCTGGAAACATATTCTAGCATAAGAATGAAACTCTTACTAATGATCTCCACCTGGAATACTTTTTTATTGTTTTGAAAAATGTTCTCCCTCTCCTTTTTTGGAGACCTTTTAACTGATAGAGCCATTCTCTGTTTCTATATGAGGCTATAGGGTTCAAAAGAGATTCAAGAGCCCGGCCAATTTTCACTCCCGTTGATGGTTCATTCCATGTATCGTCATCTATTTCAGACCTCTTGGTTTGTTCCAACTTTAAATTTTCCAAGGGTCCTTTAAATGGCGATTTCTTCCAAATAGGGCACAATGTTGGCATGCCTAAAGTAATTTGTTTTACCTTACCATCTAATGGCAAATGAGTTGTCCAGGTTCCATCACTTAATGCCCAAACCAAATGTCCTGGACTCTGAGTGGTAGATTTTCTGCAACTGAAGAAAGTTCCCCTTTTTAGGTATGAATGTTTCAGTCAATTTGAGATCATTTTTAAGTCCTCTACACAAGCAGCCTTATTTCAAGGCCGCAGCTAAAGGGGGAATTCTTTCGATTGCTGGGTCTTTAGTACTACAATTGTAAATTTTCTCACATTTCCACC
>JAVJGG010000005.1:9983631-10005392 GCA_035590195.1 Aviceda cuculoides | reverse complement strand
TTGAAAAAAAAAAAAAAAATAATCTGTCTTTTCATTTTAAAAACTTAGAACTGTTTCTGGAGGTTAAGCTGTGTGAGAAGAATTTGTTCCCTTCTATTAAAAAAGTTATATACTGAGGACATAAACACATGTTTCTTCTTAAATGGCTTTCATGTGTAAATATACAAAATGCAGGTCAAAAAAGCCATAAAAGGAAAATAAAATCTCATGTCTAGCTCTAGTGTAAAGAAATAAAAGTAGGTTAATTGATAATTAATAGGAGATCCTAGAAACACAGCTATTTCAAATGGGCAGTAGCTCATAATGTTTTCTCTGTGATTTATTTTATGACTCTTGTGTGTTTGGTATTGCTCTTTTACATTCATTTTACATTACTAATCAAGTAATATTGAATAGTTTTGTGCAGTCTCAGTACGTGAAGAATCAAAAAGGGGACTCTGCTTCAAATTCTAGATAAGCAGACAATGAAGTTAATATGAATTATTTAACAGTTAGAAACTTGGGATTGACCCCCTACTGTCAGAAGAAAGGTAGATAATTTACAAAATTATGTAGTATGTGCCTGCAGTGGGTTTATCTGAGCATGTTACGAACTGCTTGTATATCTGCTTGAAGGAAAATCTACCATAGTCCTGTGCAAATAGAGTTAGACTAAACGACATGTACTGGATCCTAATATCTCACCTATGTTTGGAAGTCTCAACTGTAACTCATGTACCAATGGAGGTGATGGTCACAGTAATGCCCTTGGGTCTGCTTCAAGGTTTGTTGAAATTAGTGAAAGAAGATCCACCAGCTTCATAAGACTTGATTTCAAGTAACTGGGTTCAAAGAGCAGATTGGACTGAACAGTTGAAATTATAAAACATCATAATATGATATTTAATCATTGTATCATTATTTAATTGTCAGTCTTATAATCATTACATGTATACTATGGTGATCAAGGCTAATCTGTGTCAGTTCATCCAGTGATGTTTTTCACTTTAAAATTCAAGAGCATCTATACCTTATACCAAAAAATCCAGTTAACCCAGGAGTGCATTACAACACTGTAAAATATGAAACCCCAAAGCTGTGTAAAAATGCATTTGGCTACGACAGGCATTGCTAGTGTTTGCGCTCAGTCATCTGAGTGATACAAAACCCTGTTTGAAATACAGTGTTCTAGCCCACCACCAAGGTTAATGTGTACACTCACGCCTCACCAGATTTCTACGTGACTGCCTCTACATACTAAATGATCGGTCCTTTGCATTTTCCAGGTGCTACAATCAATCACTTCCAGCTCTGCATCTGGCCTCTGTTTTGCAAACCTGGTCATTCTTGACTATTAGCTGTACTGTGTCTTTATTAATCATACTGGGTATCAAATTCTTAGGTCAAAATCACATTGATAACTATGGTGACAAATTATGATTACATGAGACCCAAGAGAGAAAAACCCATCTCAGAAAGACTGTAAGCTAAAATGTAATGATCTTTATATGCAGTTGTCACTATTTAATCATTTGGGGACTAATCCTTATTCTTTTGCTGAATCTCTTCCTGTTACTTACACACACTTCAACCTTTATGTTTTTTTTCACATTCCAGGATGGAAAACCCCCATAATTTATTACTTTTTTCACTGACCCATACTAGTTGCCTTTAGTGGAGAGGAAGGATTACTGTTTTTAAAGGATCACAGTACAATCACAGCAGGTGTTTCCTGAGCCCTGGTTAAATCCCTTTTTTATCATTTGTTCTTAGTGGCTCCAAACCAGTTCCTGCCTCTGCCATGTTCAGAGAACCCATGAGTGTTTATTTGTAAAGACTTTGATCTGGCACCACTATTTGCATGGATAAAAAATTCTTGCCTGTGAACAGAATCATTTAGAAAATTAATATGAAAGGGACACATTCTAAACAAATCCAAGTATTATTTGGGGAGAATGTTTTAGACCACCAGAGATATTCCTGAATTCTAATCATAGCTGAATGCAGCCTTTCAGAAGTAAGTCCAACTAAATGAAATGCTCTACTTAAGAAAAATCGGAAAGAATATAGCTGAATTGTACTGTCTAACTCACTAATAAAAATATCACTGAATATATGGAATATTTGTGGACATGGAGAAGGTTGGAACACAATCATTCTATCAGTTTTTATTTAGCTAAACTTTGTTTAACATAAGCACTCCCACAGTTTTGATCAGCAGCAGATACGAGGCCAGCAACCAGAAATTCCTGTGTGCCAGTCCTGATTCTAACTCTTGGCAGGTAAATTGGCTGTGATTGAGTTAATCGACACTAATTCAAAAGAGCTGTTTCCTCACTCCCTGGGGTAAATCAGTTGCGAATTGGGAAGAGTGATTAGTCTGTATTTTATGTGAGGAGTGCTTTGACTACAAAAACAGCCTGTAGGTGATGGGATTTTTTAATATGAAAGGAATCACAAGCAGATTTAAATAGATCAGACTGTTCATATGACCAAACCTTTGGTGTCTAAGAAATGCAAACCCTTGAAAATGTGAAAAAAGGTATTTTGGTGCTTTTGCAGTTGCAAGATCTATAGATGGAGTACTGAGATCAGTCGAGATCAGTCAAGATCAGTCAAGAAAAAGTTAGGAAATAAAAGATGTATGAAAGAGACCGCATTAATTACATGCCATCACAAACCAAGAAATTATTGGAGACATTGTAGAATTACAGATCTTTTTATTTCAGAACAGCTTTTTTAATACCTATGTGATATAAAAGCTATTCAGATGCTTTTGACAGTGCATGGGGGGTCATGACAAAAATCACCTTAAAGTCAGTTTAGAGGCAATTGTAGGTTTTGGGCGTTTTACTTTTCCACTAGGTGTGATTTTCACATTTCTTAGCTGAAAACGGTCTCACCAGCTTCCAGTTAATTTCACTCTCCATTTCTCCTGCACCATTCACATCGACATGGTTTCTGGTTGGCAAATACTGCAATGAAGTATCAATTTTTAAGCTATTATTTCAGAAAATTCACAGAAAGCACATTTTGAATTAATAAGCACTAGCGTTTATTTTAGAAATGTGATTCTGGAAGTTATATTATAATATGCAATCAAGGAAAATAAAACCAGGCATTCAAATAATGTAAAGTACTGGGAAATCATGAGCTTATCCTTAAAATAATGAATTGTTTGAAATACATACATATTTAAATACTAGTTAGCAACATTTGCCTTGCGCTTTCTAAAAAAAGTCTTTGAGTCCCACATTTTCATACTGTTTCAGAGTCATATGGGCTATAAATATGCATTTTTAAAAGAATATTAAAAAGTTACAATCTAAAACAATAACTTGACTCCATGAGCCTACATTTTTAAAATGGCAAATGATAGTCCTTGCAACACTTATCAGATCTCTGCGTATAGTTTTAAAGGGTCACTAAGCTTCTCACAAACTAAACAGATCAAGAATTATTCTGTAACTAATTTACTGTAATTTATTTTTATATATTTTTTTTAAACAGATCAAAAGGTTCTCAGGCCTGTTCTCACCACTAAACTAAGTATGAGAAACTGCCTCTAATTCCCTCATGACTTATGAATTATTGGGGACTTTCTCCCCATAGCAGCATTAATACATCTCAATTTGTGTCACTACCTACCATCCATGTAACCATGTCTGTAGCTTTTTTTTAAAATACAAGGCTTATTCCCCACTGTAAAGTAAAGCCTCGTAACTCAGCTGTAATAAAAGCTGAAGAAACCCAGACGATTACAAAGTATCCCCAATTCACTCTTTTAGATAGAATCTCACATCATTTCTCTTTCAGTGCAGGATTTTCTTTGCAGTCATATTTCAACCAATGCTACCCATATCTTTTCTTGGGAAAAAAAAAAAAAAAAAAGTCTGACAGCCAAAGAATAAAGACAGTTAGAAAGAAAAAGAGCCATTAAGACAAAACAGAAATTTTTCCAAAGCCTTTTCTAAAGGAAGAAAAAGCAAAGTTAGAAAATGTAGACCCTCACCCTTTTCTTCTGGAGGTGATTTGGCAACCTTCTCCTGGAGGTGATTTGTGACAGCCAACACAGCTTCACTAAGGGCAAATTGTGCCTAAAAATTTTGGTGGCCTTCTGCGATGGGTTTACAGCGCTGGTAGATAAGAGAAGAGCAATGGACGTCATCTACCTGGACTTGTGCAAAGCACTTGACATTGTCCCACACAACATGCTTGTCTCTAAATTGAAGAGACGTGGATTTGACAGATGGACCACTTGGTGGATAAGGACTTGGCTGGAATATACTTTCATGTAAGCTAAGTCAGGCAATGTCTGAAAACATAATATGAACAATGTCAGCTTCTTTGTGGCAAGCTGTTTGGCAGTGGTGAGAATAACTGAATGCCAGGCTATCACTGCTGTAAATAAAGTAAGCAGCAGGTAAATACTACAAAATTATACTATATTTTTCAGCATTCTGTTGATGAATCTTGTTCTTTCTCCTTGTATTTGTCCAATCTTTATTAAGCAAGGCATAATTGTAATTGTACTTCTGTTTTCCTGCTGATCTTTATTTTTAACTTTGAAAGAAATAAGCAAAACTAAAATACATTGTTATCCTGCTAGAATGCAATTTTCTGTTGCTATGGGCAACAAAGCTCTGTTTACCTAACGGGTTGTTTTGCTACAAAGGGGAAAAACATCCCCTGGGGATCAATACAGATTGTATCCTGTACTGTCACGTGTCTTATGACTAGGAAAAGCAGAGAAGCTTCCAGAGGGTTATGAACTTCAGTTACCAGAAAGGATTAATTTGTTCTCCATCCTCTTCTTCCCATCTTCCATTTCCTCAAAATGAGCACATACACGTTACTTCTTGTACTGCAGTACGTTTTATCACAATGCTGAGTTGTCACAGAAGGTTTTACTGAGTGGTATATTTTCCTATTATACTGTTTCGCTAAGAAGGATCATAATGAGAACAGAGAATGGCACAATATTAATTCATTGCGTTATAACAATGGGAATGAGAACAGAAAAGCACATTGTCTTCCCATTGTCTTGACAATGTGATGGGTAGAAGGAGGCCAAAAATAGCCTGAAATGTCCCATGACAGTCTGATAAGCAGCATAAGCAACAAGAAATTATGCATTATACTTCATACTGCTCTTGAAAGCTAGCAATGGCAATGTGAACTGGTGACATACCAACCATTTGCTCTTAGGCTATGGTTATGTGACTGAGTGTGACTTGCAGCAGCTTTGCAACTTATCTCTTCATAGCTGTGCTGCCTTTCTGGCTTTTTGTACATCCTTTTAGCTCTCTCATTTATGAAGCAGGATGTGTTTAGACTTTCTGACATCTGCATAAACTAACCTGTTTTGCCCCACAACTAGAAGGAATGAGGAGCAAGCACTGAGTCAGCTGTGGCAGTTCAGCTAAGGGGCAACAGCTCCAACCAGTAAGATTTCCTTTGCTTGGCTGCCAGCAAAATCACAGTTAGTATCAATAACTGTATTTGTTTTATCTTTTACAATCACTGAAAGAGCCACAGAGGTATATCTACAAAGGAGCTTGCTGCCATTTTAGTTACCCAATAGGTAAATCTAGATCGTCATAGTAACTTGGTTTTGTAGCTATAGCCTGTAGTCTGTAGTTCCAGAAGAAGGTTTCCAGCTGTGATGCCTGAGTAGAGAGCAGGTGTGGAAAAGTATAGAAGAAGAAATTCCTTGGCACATCTGAGGGCTCTTTCAAACCAGGAGACTATAGCTTAGGACACACCCTCACACTTGAACGCAGAACCACAAAAGTCTGGTGTCTTATTGGATCTATAGATTATGCTGTAACATTCTATAGACTGCTATATAATTTTAATTTTTAAATTTTCTTTTTTAGTGTAGTAAAAGGTATTTGTGTTGTTGGTGTGCTTTTGATAAAATTTCTGGAAGGACTTCCTTTTTACCACCACCACTTCTTTGCTCAGGATTCCCTGATGTCTTGTTTCCTGAAGACTGTTAAAACTATCATCTGTTTATTGTTCACAGTAGTAATGTGATAGAATTCTCATTATTTTTGTTGTGTTTATAATTGTTAGTACTTCTCTACACAGAGTTAATGATTGACTGGCTAGTACAGAAAACAGAAAGGAGGAGATCAATATTAAATCAGAGCAGTAAAATAACCTGAGTAGCTCATAAAATCTGCAAAGGAAAGCAAACAAAAATTCAGATGATTGATGATGAATGCAGTGTAATAGCAGAGAATAGAAGAAATGGCTTATAGCTCTCTCCCCCTACAGTCCTATTTGCAGTATTAAAATGCTATGGCATTGCCTCTTGAAACCAGAGCATGCTGTTGCTACAAAGGATTGTGTTCTCAGCGCTAGACTGAAATAGATTCTTAGTAGTGGTTAGTTAGCTGAAAACCAAGCAGCTCCTCTAACCTCTTAAAAGGAATGGTTATTTCTGCCCTGTGTGTGTCCTCAGACCAGACCAGGTCCTAAAATACATCCAAGCAGTTCTGATTCTGTTCAAATTATACTTCACCTCACAAGGTGCAACTCAAGAAACTGGAAGCCCAAATAATCCAAGTCTGTCCAAGCCAAATCCCTCCTCTTTGTCTTACTCCTCAGTCCCAAAATCAGGGACTGCAAGGACTATAACCACCAGCAGACTACAAGAATGCTGCACCATCTTGGTATTTTCTCGATACTGGAAGAATTCATGAACAACTATATGTTTCCAGATGTATGTAGGAACAAAGTAGGCTGGAACATGTCATCAGTTAAAAATGTCCTCCTTTTCTAGAACCAAAAATACAACAATTCACACTTACACACATCTCATTGTCCCAACAGCTCAGACACAAAAATACTCTGTCATGATATAATTAAGAGCATTTAAAAAAAGTTTAACAAGCTGAGGTGTAAGCAGTATGAGTGCATGAATAGAGGTTATTTTTTTAAAGTTTATCAGACTTTCAGGGCAGAAGAAAGCAACCGTGGAAGGATAAAAGTTTTTAGCAAAATCAAATGCATAACCAAGCCATTCCCATAGCATTATCAGCTGTGACAAAATGTTGTGTCACAGCTTTCAAGTTACTTTTTAGCAACTTAGTCTTTTTGTGGCTGTTGATAAGGCAAGTAAGATCATAATCCTTTAGACTTTCAAAAGTCCCTGTGATGGGTAGGTACTGCTGCTTAAAATACAATGCACTAAACATGGATGTTCCCATAATACAAGTGGTTTCCTGGCACAGAAAACTGCACTCATTGATTTTCACCAAGACTGGATTGAGAACCAAGGACTCTTTTGAAAGGAAACACTATTGTTAAATTTCTTAGATTTTTTAAAATGTAGGCAGAAGAGTACTTTTTTCTGCTAGACATAACACTACGTATGGGCCTCTACAGTGATATAAACAGAAGATTGTCCATAAATATTCCAGCAATACCAGACCATGCTAGGCATTTTGGGCATCTGGTTTGGTTTAATCCCCATTTGTGTCATGATATCAGCAGCACATAACTATTCTTTCAAACAAATACTCCCTTTAAACTTTTCAAGTGCCATAGAACAAGAAAAGGTAGTCATGCATATCAAATACTAACCATCAGTAATGATGTGGTGGTTTATATTTGTTTGTTTCCAAAAGATGTTTTTTACTATCTCTTACTATCTTAGAAGTACCAAAATTACTTAGCAGCCCAAATCTGTTCACTTCCAGTGAGCCTCTGAAGTGTGTGTAGTCAGGACACTGCTGCCCACTGCCAAGTGCAGCAGGTACAGATCTAGGTGCTCCAAGGGCTCCTTGCCAATATAGAGAGTTGCCGAATTTTCCTCTTAGCCCTACCTTACAGCCCTACCAACTCCACACATGTTATATGGGTGTAGGAACTTTTTATAGGTCCTCATTGTAGAGCACGATTCTTCAGTATGTCACATGTTTATTGTAAGGCTTTAGCGAAGAAGGAATTCAAAGCTATTTCACTTCATGCATTAAATATGAGACTTGTGATTCTTGCTTCACAAAAATCCCAGACACTCATGGAAGTTTTGACAATTCATCTGTGTAATGTCTGTTCCTTATGTTCCTGTGTGCGCTTCGTACACCTTTAGCACGGAGCATGACTCACCACCCGAACACAGCTGGAGTGAGAAAAATGGTTACAGCCAGGAGACAAAAATCAGGTTCTCACCCTGCCCAGCTGCAGGGCTGTTCTGTGCTCACACGGTGTGCACAACTACTTGGCAGGGCTTTTAATGTGGCTCGTGGCTGTGCCAGGCATGACAGATCGTGACACACTGTCGCATTAAAGCCAGTGACGTGTATAGCAAAGTCTGTGTCAGGGACCTGAGTGCAGTGACCATCTCTGCACCCTGTCCCCCGCCACAAGGTTGGCTGCTGGTGTTGGAGATTGGCTCTGATATGCTGCAGCCGTGTAACCTTGCTGACTTGTTTAAGAAAGAGGTCCTTTTGCCCTTTGCTCAGGAGCCGTGTATAAATTCAGACCCTTGCCTAGTCCTTGGCTGAGCTGCACCGCAAACACGCCTTGGACTTGCCGAGCCTGACCCTGGTCCACAGACTTGACTTCCCAGCCAGCCTATGGATTTATCTCATCATCTGGACTCTGGGCTGAGCCCGGCTGCCACCCCCAGCCTGCAGTCCTCACCTCGCTCAGGGCAGTGGCACTGCCCCTGCTCGGTGAGGCCACTGCCCTGCTGCCAAAGGTAGCACGGCCCCGTCCCTTGCTGCTCCCTGACACTCTGGCCCCTTCCTCGTGTTGTTCAAAGCTGCAAGAAAAAAATAAGAAAAAACCGTATAGTAATAGGAGCATCTTTTAAAGTTACACACTGAACCATCTGTATTGGAGACAACAGGGACCTGAAATTAGGACTGAGGTCCTGCTGTGCTATACTATTTGTTCGAGGTAGCAAACAACTGCATAAAAATGACTATTTTAAATCCTCCTTAGTTTCTATCTACCTTTTCCTCCTCCATGCCGACTTATTAGCTGATGCCCAGAGGTCATGGAGTATGTCTGAGATAAAGTGACGCCTTCTGGAAAATGTCCCCAAATTATTGGGGACAGCTAAAAGCACCCTAAATATATATTTAAGCTTTTCATTAAGGGTTGGGTTTTTTTGGAAAGAGAGAGTGACTTTGACTTTTCCTCTGCATCTTGAAAGTATTAATGACATATCAGAAGTCTTGCTATGAAGTGATAAAATGAAGCTATCGGTTTAAATACTTTGAAGCATTTCCGGAATCAACATTGACTCAGAAGGTGAAAGCTGAATTTCTGTTCCAAATCTGATCCAACAAAATATGACTTTTCCCTCCACAAAAATCAAAAGGAAGATTATGATGACCAGTATAGCATGAGTACACACATATGCAGATATGAACTTTTCCTCATTAAGGAGCAATCATGTATTTTATGTATTCATTTGTGTTACTTTTAATGTAAAAGTTAGCATTTGTATGTAAAAGTTAGCACTTGTAAAACTGATTTTGTTATAACTATTTATCCCATCATGAACTTGATTCTGAGGATGAGAATCTTTTTGCCAGGATCAAGAGAGGACTTGTTCTCTACACTGACTACAGAAGAAAACTATGGAAACTAAATCTAACTGTCAGATGGTTACATATAGGTTTAGGTTCATATAGATTCTCTACAGATACTTTGAATGATTCTCACAGCTTATGAGTTAACATTCATATTCTATTGTTGTTGTTGTTATTTTTAATTTTTATTATTATTATTACAAGCAATCCAATACAACTCACAGTGAAAAGAAAAACTCAGTCACATCAGTCAGAAAAATCAGTGGTTTAAAATCTATTCTGAAAGACACTCCTTGCAGAGATAGACAGTTGCACTAGGTCACATATTGTACATAAGCAAATAAAAAATATTAGTAAAAAAAAATTAGTAAAATCTGACAAATAAATAATTCCAAAGTTAAGAAACATCACAATTATCTTTGTAGCTTTAATTCGATCCTTTAATGTATATACACTCTTTACAATCTGTAACAAAAGGAAATCATAGCTCTTCCAATAGGATTCCTGCCTTTTTCAGGGCATCAAATGAACAATAATAGATTAGTCAATGTTTTGCTTTATGCTTGTACTGATTGTTCCTGATGCCTTAAATTGTGTACTATTTAAACACACCTCCAAAAAGAGAATGTTTCATTTCTTTGATGTTCTGACCTCTGAGTGCAAAATAAATGCTAAATGATTCTTTTCACCATATTTCTCAAGGCACAAAAGAGCCAAGTACAGACATATTTTTTTTTTTTTTTTTTTTTTTTTAATTTAGTTAGTTTACATATAGGTACATGAAGAGCAAACTATACCAGACTGTCACAGACTATACACATTTTAGTTCACAGGTCTGCATGTGTGCCATGGCAACATCTGTATATGCTAGGGGCACATGCCAGTCCTATGCAACGCCTTTCAAATAAAACCAGGTATAGATCCTAGGTGGGAACCGTGGATGCTCAGAGTACCAGAACTGCAGGTCACGCGTTACATTGTGGTACCTAAGTCCTAGTCTCTTTGTCAAGAGAACCAAGTCCTACAGGGGCCCTGCACAGCTTTCAGTGAGATGGCCAGGCTCAGTAAATCGTGTGTGCAGAGGGTTAGAGCAACGGGAGCCAGAGACCGACTAACAGAAGCACACCTTAAGCAGCAAGTGAGAAATGGAGAAGAGAGTAGCCTAAGAACTGCCCCCACAGGCAGATGCATTGTTACATTGGTCAAGAAGTCACCATCTATTCCATTTTTATGATTATAAGAAAATGCCCCCACCACTGGGGAGCTGACTAGTTGGCAAGTAGGCCTTGTTCAAGGGTCAGATAAGGCATCTGTAAAGCATAGAATAACTTCCCCTGGTTTACTACCTAACTGGGATGACAGGCTGCTCTTATTCTCCATCACTCACCTGGGGAAATGACTCTCATAGCAAAAGGGACCAAACTGCTCATTAGTATAATAAGGAATGTCAGCACAGCTTCTTAAATTTTTTTTTTTTTTTTTTTTTTTTTACCTTGACCTGGATGGAGAAGCTGCAAAGACTTTGGCAAAAATCCTCCAGCCCAGTTAAGCTCAGCCAGGCACAGAAATAAGTGAACTGAGAAATAAGTTTATTACTATGATCAGTGGTGCAGTGATTTCCAATTCAAGGATTAAGTATGCCTCCCTGCAGTTTGTATGGAGGGAATAGGGTCTGTCTATCTGACAAGGAGTTTGGTGCTTTCAGGAATTTGGGCTCAGATGGATTCCTTTCTAATTGCTGAGAGAGATGGCAGTGAAAACTTATGCTTGGTCGCAGTGTGACTGGTGGATTTGAATAGGAATTGGTGTTAATTCTTTGACCCAAAGATCTGCTAGGACATGATCCCTGAACACAGCATTATACACCAAAAATATATACCTCTATGCCTCAGGCAGACTATACTTTCTTTCAATTTTTTTTTTCTTTTCTCTCTGAAATGGATGGGTTTAACTTTTTGTCTTCCCACAAGAGTACCTGCATTTGAATACTTGAATTTGGACCACATCCAGGCCTGAAGTTCAGATACTCATCCCTATGAATGGTAAATCTAAAGAAGCAAAGGAGGAAGAACCATGGTAAAGGTCGCATCTTTCCATGATCCACGGGCTCTTTGAGAGATGATCAGAGGGAGGCCAGATGATCTGCAGACCATGCGTGCCACTGTTTCTCATCCACAAGGTAGGGATTTCCATGCTGAGTGGAAGAGTTTTTCATCCATTTAGGGGAACTGTGGTCTTCATATCTAATCACATCCTTGCACATGGATCTTAGCATTAATAATGACTCTAAATAGCTCTACCTCAGCAGCTGCACACTATGGATCACTGCATACCTATAGCATCTAACCAGAATTTGGAATAGATACCCTCCCTTCCTTCCTGATTCTGAACAAAAGTAGCAACACCATTGGGTCAACATTCGCTAGTTAGTTACCGAGCTTCTAGGGGTCTTTCTACCTTTTGGTATTTGATAGAGGATTTAAAAAACCAAAAAGACTGTCAGGGCATTGATCATGATGAAGCCTCCTTTTTTGGAGCAGTAGCTTCCAATATATTTTTGAAAATTTTGGAACGGAGTATAGACAATAGACTAACCCAAAATTTTGTGTGCCATTTATAACTTTCAGTGCACAGGGTGTTGGGGTTTTTTTAATAAAAAAAAAAATATGCCATTTATCATAGTCATGATTTTCATATTAAGGAACTATCCTCAGCACAGAAGATACAACCTAATGTATGTTTTTCACATGCAGATTAATTTAAACTACTGACAATTTTGTTAATTGGTTTGCTTTTTGTTTAATGGCTGATAAGAATAATGCATATTCTGGAGTTATCCATAAAAAATACTGGCTTTCTTCAGATACATTGTGGAGATTTATTAGGACCCCTATCTAGAAATATATTTATATATTCATATATTTGATATAACTATATATAAAAATATATTTATATATTTATTTATATATTTATACATATACAAATATAACTCTCTGTATATGTTTTCCTTGAATAATCCTCTTCAAACTGTTACTTACATATAATGTTCGCGTTACATATTTCTCTTCCTTTGATCTCTGTGATATTCCTTAGGCCAAGTAGAATGAGGAAGTCTATGGCATCATTTTATGGCAGCTGTTCTACAACTCACTTCTGAAAAATTGTTAAGGTGACAGTTATATCATGAATTTAAGTCCCTTCCCTTCCTCTTTTACAGTTCTGGCTGCTCCAGTGCTAATAACTCAAGAGTATATTCTTTCCCATTATGGTTAGTAACTAGTTTTAAATCCCCCAAATTAGGTAAAAAATATAAGATTACAGACTTCCTTTTCCATACTTCATCTTCCCAACATCCATTTGCTTGGAGTACTGTACTGAAATGCAAAAGATTCTTCTTTGCCCAGTACATGAAATTTTGACTTCTGGTAACTTTGCAGTTTAAAGAGAGGGATAAAGTTTTGTATTTCAGAGCATGAAAAAACTTTGAACTTACAGAATATGGGAAATAAATGGATTTTTTTGTACCTCCTTTTTTTACCAAGCAATACCTTTTGCTAGGGAGCTAGTATATTCTTTCATTGATGGACAGGTGCTTTGAGCTTGCATGGCCATTGCTACTTCCCAAGACAATTTTTGGTCCATCATTCCATTTATGACAGTATTGGATTTAACCAATGACAGTTTTGAAAACTCAGGTTGTGAATTGTAGAGATTAAACCAGATTCTTTCTTTTTTTCAAATGAAAGATAATGTTTGGTACATTTTGCATACTCTTCACTATATAGAAATTCTTTCCAAAGAGACTATGCAGAATTGTACAGCCCTTCTTAAAAATAAGGCTGGTTTCGTAAACACTGGATTACCTCTCTGCTTTCCTAAAATACAGATGCAGATTGAAGGAGCAAATTGCACACCACAGATGGCAGTTCATCAGTTTTATATTTGTGTCTCTTCAGGATTTTTGTGTGAATGCCATCCAATCCTGGAAAATTGTTATTCTTCCTTGTACTCATTTCTTCCAAAATCTCCAAAAAAGGGAAGTGGAGAAGGAGGTGCTGATCTCTTCTCCCTGGTATCCAGGGATTGAATGCATGGGAATGGTTCAAAACTGCACCAGGGGAGGTTCAGACTGGGCATTAGGAAGCATTTCTTTACCAAGACGGTGATCAAACACTGGAACAGGCTTCCTAGAGAGGTGATCGATGCCCCAAGCCTGTCAGTGTTTAAGAGGCATTTGGGCAACGTCCTTAACAACGTGCTTTAACTTATGGTCAGCCCTGAAGTGGTCAGGCAGTTGGACTAGATGATAGTTGTAGGTCCCTTTCAACTGAAATTATTCTATTCTATTCTATTCTGTTCTGTTCTGGACAGTTCTTCAGCTCATCCTATGAAGAATATGTATGAACCTTGTTTAGGAAACTGTCTAACCCCTCTTCAGTGAACAGCATATAAAATAAATTTGATTTAGCTGTTTTCCATATACACCTTGAATGCTTCTTTTACAGTTATCATCTATCAGCCATGTGAAATCTCTAGCAGGTTTCCTTCTTCTGATGTATTTGAAAATTGTTGTTATTAGTTTTCATGCCTCTAGCAAGTTTCTCCTTAAAATATTTTTCCTTTTTTTTCTATTCTAGATTATCTCATTGAAGTTTTATATTTAACTTGACATTTTATCCTATTCTGTGCTTTTGTTTTACAAAGCCTCCCTTTTTGGAAGGATGACTTTTTTGTTTCTAATACTTATTTTCTTTGCTGTTTAGCCATGATGGCTGGTTTTGTGTGTGTGTTCCTCATACATTTTGTTTCATTCCTTCTGATTAGTGGTATATTTTTAAACTTTAGAATCTAATAACACAATTTTAACCAGTCTTTGCTTGGAAGCATTTTATCCTGTCAGCAGCTCTTTTTATTTTGTTCTTTCTTCATCCTGTATGTATGGATTCCCCTTTTAAAGAAGGTGTATCCTCCACAAGGATGTCAGATTTCTACTGCTGTATGGCTCCCGTTACTCAAATATGAACTTACTGAATACATTATTGCCACTTCAGTCTTCTGTCCTGAATGTAAAAGTCGGTTGTTCTGTTGTGAATTCACTAACTACTTCAATAAATAGTTATCAAAGTTGTTTTAAAGTGTAGCTTATATGCCATGTTCCACATGTCCACTTTGATTATGGAGGGTTAACAGGAGATTTACACTATTTTTGGTTTTCTTCATAATTTTTGTAATGTTTTTCATCATTTTCAGAGCATAGTCCTCCTTTTATCATTTTGTCTATGTATAACTGTGCTATTACTTTATTTCTAATTCAGCCAGGAATTTCAATCTATGAAGATTATGTGACATAATGTGACAGAGATGTCTTATTTGAATCTATTTTTTTTTTTACATAAACCTCCCTCCCTTTCACACGTGCGATATACTCTCTCATTCCTAAATAATTGGACTATAATAATAGACAGTAAGGTCATTATTTTCTTTCTATCAAGTTTCCAACCAGCACATTAAATATATATTTATGTCTTATAAATATATATTATTTATTATAAATATGTATTATTCAAAACTGGGTCTTTTATCTTCCAGAGTTTTGTAAAAGCATAGTTACATAGAGGTGTTATATAAAAAGTAAATTCATGTAAAAGTGTCAGTACAGACAGTCTAAATCTAGCTGGTTATTTTTATTTCCCCATTGAATTGAATTTTATATGTTTAGCATTTACTTCCCCTTACTTAAATTTTGTTTACTACTGTTACATCCTTTTTTCTAAGAATCCTCTTAAGGAATGAATGATCTCAATTTTTTTTTCTTTTTTTTTCCTTTTTTTTTTCCTTATTGATGTTCAGTTGTAAAATTTCTTTAAAAAAAATTAAGTGCCAGACAACATTTTTTTCCTTCAGATTCCATATTTCTTGAAGAGCTTTCACTTTATGTGAGTGGATTCTGTCTTTCTGCCTGCCTGTCTGTGTATCCCTGTGCTTAGAACTAGAGATATTTTGGAAAGCACTGTCCAAGAAGTTCTGACCCAAAGCCTCCAGCCAAAAGTCTACATCTGCCATCAGAACCCTCTCTCCCACTGCTACCTGCCTTGTTGGTATCCTCATGAACCGCCGACCACCGGCTCCTCTACAGCACTCTTTAAAAGACTGCTTTACTATCTTATCGCCGTGTTGCATTCAGTGGACTCTAGAATCAGAATGCACCTGTGTATATGTTTTGTAACTTATATACCAGCTCTCTGTCGTGTCTTCTTAATCTTGAGCCTCTCAAACACAGATCTGATAGAGACAGCAGGAACATAGGCACAACTTGTTCTTTGGCACCTTTATTTCACTTTTCTCCCTTTTCATATGAATACCAGCTGGGGCCTTGTGTACATTCCCACAATTCATGCTCACATTTTAAGCACTGCAAAACATAACTGCATGTACACATTTGAGTTGGTCGTGAGAGTAAACAGTACTTAATGTGAAATCACTAATGGATTCCAGCTGTTCCTGGAGTTTGTCAGCTGCAAGTACCATTTTTCATGCCCTAGCAACAGATCATAAATAACTGCAAGACAATAAATTATTTCACGGGGAAGATGAGTTGGCTGCAGACCACTTATGAGAGGTAAAAGATTTTGGAGAAGGCTGTGTAAGAACCAGACTAGAGGACCTTGAACTTTGCTTGGTAATAGGAGGTGGAAACCTGCAGATCAAGTGTTCCATTTTGTGGATTTTCAGCTGGTGACGTAAGGGTAGAGCTGTACCCTGTTTATTGAGCCTAGATTTGTGATATGTTGTATTTTAAATATGTCTGTATAAAGTTCTAGTTCTGAACATTTCAGTTCTGTGTCGTCTTCTACTTCCAGTCCAAGCTGGAAACACACTCCTTTGTGTTTAAGTGCTCATAAATTTCATCTATTCCTGACAGATACAAATATGAGTTCTCATGCAACATCTTTAGGTCTTTAAGTATTTTTAAGACAAAATGTTATTTGAAAGCTGTGCAGTCTGATTCTTATTCAGGTTTGTTACGTTTTAGCTATACAAATAGAGTGTAAAGGGGCCATATGTCAGAAGGCTTTCTGAATTCTCAGTTTCTGGACTTAGCGTTACCCAGGTGTCGGAGTTTTTGCATCTCTTAATGAAGCTATTTACTTTGCCCAGTTAATGCACCAGTAAGAGCAGCCAGGCCAGTTCAACCAAGTGTTAAGTGCTTCTACTTATTTAGAGAAGTTATAATTTCTTAGGCTTAGTTTGTACTGGAGGGAACACCATGTAAGTTCTGGTTGTCAGAATAAGGACCAGAATGAGTGGGTTCCCCACTACTTTAGTTTTTATGAAGTGCTTACATTTATGCAAACCACATATATATTCCACAACACTATTGGCCAAGAGGTGTATTTTGTATGTATATTGCACATGTTTATGTGACTACAAAGCCTCAGATATGTCCCTAACTCATGAACAGAGAGCAACACACGGAAATAATTTAAATAATTCTGGAAAACCCATAGCTCTCAAAAAAAATTAGGAGTTTTTAAAAAATAACTTTATTCTGATGCAATTGAATAAGTAAAATGGTCATGGATGCTTTTTGCAGCAGCAAATGCAGCTTACGCATCAGCTGTCCATCCTGGGTTTTTTTTTGTTCCTGATGTCCTTTGCCCCTCCTGTGCCTCCTTCCCAGTTGTATTAGTTGTTGAATTCCCTGCTCTGGTCCCCCTTACTAACCCTACAAATCCTTGTTCAGATACAGCTGACAGGGGTACATATGGGAAGTAATGAGGGGCCAGGGCTAGTGTAGTTGGAAGGCTAAAATTACTCAAGCTAAGAACGTGGTTATGGAATGAAATTGGGACAAAACTAAATTCCCAGTTAAAATAGCACACTTGATAAATTATGCCACTCATTTGCCCTCTCTTTCTGATGTGTGTAGCTGGTACAAGTGTGTTATGCATTACAGCTGTCCTGGTCTGCAATGTCACGTAGAAAAAATGACATTCTTAGTTCTTTTCAGGAAGTAGGACATATGGTACTTATTTGCTGAGCAACATAATTGCATCTTCACTGGTTATCTCAGGTATATCCAAAAGAATTAAGCTGTGATTCGGAAATGAGACTCTGGAGAAACTGTACAGTAAAAAAATTCTCTCTGAATGTTTGTCCACATTCCTTTTCTGTATAGTTCTATAGATATTTAATTATTTTTTTAACCCTGCAATCTAGTTAAATACCAAATGATGTATGCATGCAGCCTATTAGCATGCAGTATCATTTAATAAAGAAGATGACTTAGGCATATGTGCTAGCTTTCAGCATCCACAATGAGTTGCATGAGAAGAAATTTCTTTCTGATCCCTCGCATGAAAACTGATGAGCCTTCAGCATACCACATGGGCATCAACTAATTTGATCATCATATTTCCATTTCATCCATTTGTTGAACTTCACTTAATTGTATTACATATTAAAAAGCAGGCATGCTGAACTCAGAGTAATGTTCTTTAATGATGAAATTCTGCTTTGTTCATGTTATTCTTTGGCAGAGCCATCAGGTATTTGTTGCCTGGCAGGCTCTGATAATTAGAGTAGCTACAGAGCTTGCTTTCAATTCTTGTAGTATGTACATATGCCAGGGCAACCAGCAGTACCAGCTTTTCATCATTGTGACTCAGGCCTACCAGGACGTATTTTTTTTCTATTTTGGACATCTTCTGAACAGAAAAGAATTAGCAGTGGAACTTATAAGTCAGGAGCAGCTCTGCAATTAAATCCCATAGAGGGGTGGGAAAGTGATACATGGCTATGGCGTAGCTGGATCACGTGGATCTCAGCAGCTGTCATTGCTGTTACTAACCTGTGTGAAGTATTTCCTTCTAACTCCATCTTTTTGAAGATTGGAACTTCAGTCATCAAGTAAATCTGTATGCACTTTTTTGCCCAGTACCAGTTCTGTAGTGAGGTAAGGAACTGGAGAAACAAGTTATTGAACACATGAAAAACATACAGCAGAGAAGCCTTCTTCAGTTTTTAACTTGGGTATTAAGAGGCACTAAAGAACACGCTGTTTTCACCCAGTACTTTCTCTTAAAGATAACTGTCTCTGTTGAGGCATGACATCTCTCTTTGAGGACCAAGTAATAGAAAGATTTTACAAATGTCTAGCACACAAATCTGAAGTTAGAGAAAGACATAAGTACCTTTACTTTGTCTTCAATACATACTAAATGTGGTGCAATTAATTGAACTGTGATGTTCACAGAATCATACAATCACGGACCAGTCCAGGTTGGAGATGACCTGGAAAGATCACCTGGTCCATCCTTTCCCGGGAATTATGAGATTATATTATTTGCTTGTGGTAGAAAGTCCCAGAGAATTCCTGGTAGAATGGAAAGCAAAGCA
The DNA here is from genome assembly GCA_035590195.1 of Aviceda cuculoides. Lineage (NCBI taxonomy): Eukaryota > Metazoa > Chordata > Aves > Accipitriformes > Accipitridae > Aviceda > Aviceda cuculoides. The sequence goes on along the minus strand of JAVJGG010000005.1, from coordinate 9,986,460 downwards.
TTCCTTGTAGTGGTGAAGATGGTCAGTCTTTATCAGATCCTGCCTTTGATTTAAAATCAGTTTTCATTTGAACAGAAATCTGATCCTTGGAGTAGCATAAATCAAAATATGGAGAGATTTCTTAGCATGGAGATCTGCATGGTAGCTATCTGCTCCTGTCATTAAAGAGGAGGCAGGAAATTAGTTGCTACTTTGCACAATATTGTGGAATAGCTTGAAGGCTTTGCCACAAGGACCCAGCTCAATTGCATGAGATATGTCCTTGGAAATGCTTCTTCTTTTGTCATTTATTTGATAATCCTTACATTGTGCGTCTTACAGTGAAGTGTCATATCTCTCACACAAAGCACATGAAAATAAGATGTTTGTTTCTGTTCCTGCAGCACTTCTGTGATACATCAGAAAAAAACAAGAAGAACAGTGAACATATGAGGGGTAAACCTCTTCTTAGGACTACAATCGGTAAAAATGCCTCTTCTTGTGTGTTCCCAAACTTGTCATGTTAGGAGATAACCAACTCTTGCTGAAAGAAACAGGATAGTTTGTCTCCAAAGAAAGCAAATCTAGAAGCAATTTCTTTAAGTCTGTTACAAAATATCTACTGATGGCAAATTCAGCAGGTTAGTTTTACTTACGGTAAATGTCTTGTATGCATTAAAGAAAGACACACCATCTGTGCTGCATAAATCACTGCCTTGACTATGTCCTTGATTAATCAGACCCTGGTCTATTTGCCTGTCTTGACCTTGCGTGGGGACAACTGCCTTTTTTCTGTGCCGAGGACAGGAAGTTTCAGTTTCAGGTAAGAAGAGATTTCCCACAAGATGGCTTTTGTTTACAGTTACAAAAGTAGACTAATTGCTTCATTTGATACACTTTTTAATGTGGCTTTAAAACCCACATTTTTATGTAGGAGATGGACTCAATATGGGACCAGAAAGAGGTCACAGTCTGTTTTTCTGCTTTCCCACCTTTGAAAGTCTTTTATAACCTTATGTCTAGTGAGAGGAAAGAAAACCCACTTCCCCTATAGCCCAAATAGAACAGGGGCTAAACACAATTTGAAAGAGAAGGCTGCATGCGTATTCAGCTCCCACCAGGCTAATAGTTGTTTGTTTGGGTTTTTTTTTTTTTTGAGGGCTTTGTGTAATTGCAGTGATGATGGCCCTCTGTGCAGACTGCTTTGCAATGGAAAGCTCTGTGGAGCTTCTGACATCTGCTGACAACATGGTGCCATTTGCTTACTTTTAATTCTGCAAAACCAGCTTTCCAAGAGGCCATATTCAAAATACAGAAGTTACTAACAAATACTTTTCCCCCACCTCTTTCTCCTGCATTGTACAAAATGAAATGTACTCAATTGCAGATAGTCATTGTAAATGAGAAATTGTTCCCCACATCTTCGATCCACTTCCCTACTAGTCACCCTACATCCAACCCTCTCCCACCAACGCGTCCCCTAATCCGGCACCCTTTGCTCTTCCCATATAGCTTTCGCGATGTCCCCCACAAGCCTTCACAATCCACGTGTTGTTCAATCCCCTGGATCAGAGCAGAGCTGCAGTTGAACACACTGAAAACAGCCAGTGTGAGAGTCATCTCTACTGGGGCACGCTCCCTGGCACAAGCTGAAGTGGCAATCCTCCTGGCAGCTTCAGCCCCACTGACAGCTACAGGAGAGGGTGGGAAGGGCTTTTGCTGGTGCTGATCCTACGTTCATCACCAGAGACACGACAGGTAACCATGTTAACCAGCCAGGAAGCCCCAGAAAGGCCATCCTTGCAACTGTTTCTTCTCCTCTGTGGTTTCATAATTGGAGCATTTTGAGTGCTTTGAAAAGGATAGATGGGATGGAAAATATTTTTATTTATTTATTTATTTATTAAGCAACAAAAAGATGTCTCTGCCTTTCTGGAGCATATTCACTATGCAATGAAAAATTTCCCCACAATTCATAATCCACCCAGGCACAGGAACTATGATAACAAATCACAATTCAAGGTCTTTTCTAAAAGCTTCTGTGGGTAAGCAGTTCTCAAATCATTATAGATACTAACCCCACACCAATATAAATAACTCACAGCTGAATATTCATCTGCCAGCTCACAGTTCTCTGTGCCCGGTGTAACATTTAATGAAATTCTTGAAACGATTGCATGGAAGTGTGGAAAACAGTCAAAAAGCCAGAGCACAGAACAGAAAAGGTAATGTTCTAGGCTGGAACATTTGCAATTTTAAGACAATATTTTATATTCTGGAGGTTAAATGAATTTTTACCGTGTGCACACTCTTAAAAGGTCAGTGTGCACAAAAAAAAAGTTATATTTTTTAGATGTTAACGCTCCCCATCTTTGCTCTTTTTCAAGGTGATTAAAAAGGCAGGTATTCTTTGGAAGTCATAGTTCAGGTTTATGAATATCTTTTTTCACAGAAATGTGGTATAACAGTGAATGAGCACCTAATTCTCCTAATTTCCAAGCAAATCTAAATAATAATGATTTCTTATTAAAATTAGTCTTTAATGAAACATGACCTCTGAATAAATGAGAGTACATCACTTAATGATTTCTGCTGTTTACCATCCAAAGCCATTCCCTAATGTTTTCTTGTTGAATGTTGTCAACTTCGCCCTCCCTACTGGCTTTATTTGCTAGCTCTCTCAGACAAAGCTGCTCAGTAGTTACCATATTTTCAGCTAGATTGATAGCTCTTGAAATGGTCTTTCTGATTACCTTAAAACATCACAGTGGAATTATTCTGATAAGTCATCTCATCATAATGAACGCATCTAAAAATGACCTAATAGATTGCAATCTAAAAATTTCTATT
>JAVJGG010000005.1:9955181-9983621 GCA_035590195.1 Aviceda cuculoides | reverse complement strand
TTTCTCCAACAATTACAAGGAAAAAAAGAAAAAAACGCCACCCAAACAAACAAAAACCAACACCCCCCTCCCTCCCTCAAAAACCCCACAACCCAACAAACCAAAGAAGCCTGAACTATCACAGGCTTTTGTGCTTTAAATACTAATATGGAGTGTACCCTAGATTCAGTCTGACAAGACCATGAATGGACATCACCATAAAGAGGCTTTATATTCCTTGACAGACTTATTCTCCTCTGATTTTTCACTTTGACCCTCTTCCAAAAGTTTCCGTGCTCTAGCAGGTATGACTGAGCAGCACGTGTTAGCCTGTACTACCATAAACTGAAACTGCCTGAAAAAAAAATCATTAGTACAAACATGCCTTTACACACTACATTTGGAGCACGAGCTGGGGTCTCCGCATGGCATTGCACCCTCTTGATTTAACTTGCCTGCTCACCTGGCACTACTCTAAGTTGCTGCAGCCCGACACTGCATTGTGTTGTGGGTGAGCTTTGCCTGGCCACAGGCCTCTTCTGCTCCTGTAAACAACAAAATGAGGGATGTTAAAATGTATTTTCATCCCTCTGGTGGCTGTTGTGAAACTAAACAAATTTTGAACATAAAAAGCACTATCAAATATTCATTATTTTTAAGGATCGCAAAATAATAATATAGTAAGTAACATATTTAAGCAGAAGAAAATGCAGTAAATTAAATACTAATGATCTGTATGCCTGAGTTAAAGCTAGAGGTGGGATATTTCCATTACCTTGATTTTGACAAGGTCCACAGTGCAATCTTCAAATTCTGATTATTAATAGCACCTTTTAATACATCTAGCAAAATAAAATGCAGAAAATGCTCAAGGTGCATTAATTATGCCCATTGGTCTGCAAATTTCATCTTCTACTATTGGGAAGAGGAGAAGAGAGTGAATTACAGCTGTTGCAGCTTATGATGATGACTGACATTATTTTGTGCCTTCACAGACATGCTTGAAATCCACTTTGAGGGCACTGGGTAAGTGTGATTCTTCAGAGTGAGAAAAAATCATCATGGGCCATATGTGTGATTTTGTTGGATACGTTGAATTTCAAACTGACTAAATATATTCTGAGAGTTCGTAATTTATATACAAATGCACCCACATTAAATGGAATCCTAGACTGTACTTCTTCAAATGCAGCTTTTCAAAGATGTGCAAAACCACTCTCAAAGGCATGAAATTCTGCAGTTGAATTATCTGACATCTCAAGTAAAGAGATATTTTGTTTCAATGGAGATTGCGGAGTGTTGAGATTGGGAAAGTCTACTGAAACAAGTTATTCACAATGGCTCTTTAGCCCACAGATGTTCTGCAACAGGATCTGTGACTCACCAAACCATTCATGGATCCAGGCTTCTCCTCCTGCAATCAATCTGCTTTATCTAGATACGAGTAAGAATCTCAGGAAATCTAGGAACTGGGCAGCTAAGGCTCCCATGCTCCAACTACGTTCAACGACGCTCGGTCCTGCGCCTCTCACTTCAGCAAATTATGAGCACACGTGCGCAAAGGCTTAACAGTATATTTCCTGGTTCAACATTACATGAGAGTCATATCTCAAAGGGGCAACGTTGTTTTGCAGAATGGGATTACAGTGATGGATTATTTTGATGTTTGGTAAATTGTTCAGAAATGTGTGCATCACTGTAAAATGTTGATTAACTCATCGCGACTAGTGGCTTTACTTGACATTGCTAGCTCTGCCATTTTTCTGTTTATAGTGCTAGTCAGATAACTTATTTCCTCAAAAAATTAAAATTAAAAAAAATCACTCATTACTAGTGGAGAAAATAAATATCACCCAAAGGCAAGACTTATCAGTCATTACTTCATTTACGATAAATGCTCATGTTAACTGGGCATGAATTCTCCTTTAAAAGTGGTAATTTGGTGAACTGAACAGGATTTCAGGGCTGATAGGAATTGCAGACATCCTAATAGGTTACAGACGCTGAAAAGCTCACTTTCAGTGCCCCTTATCTGGACAGTGCAGCTTTCAGAGGCATTTGTGCCTTCTGGACCCAGAGCCATAAAGTTGTGTAAATAACTCCAGCTTCACTGCTCCAAGAGAGACTAAGGAGATTAATGGACTTTTCAAAAAGGGAAACTGACTGACTAGGTTTTTAGGGGGAAAGAAAATTGATCTCCCCCATCCTCTCCCCCCGACTAAAAGAAAATAAAAGAGAAACTCTACAAGCCATGTTAGTTATGTTAATTCAAGAGCTTCTTCAAATGTAACTGTCAACACTGATATTCAGGTACCTGGACATAGGAGAATTATTTTTCTCTCTTGCCTACATAAAAAGATCTGTTTCATTACAGAATTGCATTACAGAACATTACAGAAAAGTTGTGTAGATCCTAAAAGCCTATTTTGAGATATACAAGCCAGGAATTTCACAGCAGGCTAGCACTCTCCTGGCTTGATATCCCAACAGAATCTGAGAGTACAGTGGTTTGTACAAGGTGACACTAATCTCAGCGACAACAAAAGAGCAAAAGCAAAACAAATAAGTGTTTAGTCCAAGTGATCTGGCTTGTCCCACATCAGGAAGAAGGGCAGAGTTCAAAGCTTTATCCAAATTCTTGTTTCTCAGTGAATTTCCATCAGTTAGAATCTTCTGGGTTTAAGTGGCTATGTTCCACTCTCAAAATACATTCATGCAGCAGATGCTGCTCTAATCATAGCTTTCCCATATCTACCTGACATAACAGACTAAATCTACGCATTACCCTGTGCCACAGTTTCCCACTTGACAGCCATATACTAACATCCCTCAGTCCTGATATGAGATCTCCGCTCATAAAACGCACAGTGAAGGGCAACTGTAAATACCAACGTGTGACTAGTGATCTGCACATAATCATATTGTCTGGTGAAAATAAATAATGAGCACTAATACAGATTATTTCAGCCAAATATGGTTCTTAATTATATTTGTAACTTGACCACTTCATGCACATACAAAATACATCAAACTCATAATGAAAAGAAGCAGACAATGCCCCCCAAATATACAAAGAAGCATTTTAAATAACATTGTCTGTGTACAAGCACATTTGTGCGTATCCTTCCAAAATACATTGTCACTCTTTCTCTACTTCCATAGATGTCATAGCACTCTTTGAACAAGACCTTGTAGTTCTGAATTCTCACAGGCTTTGCAACCATGAAAGTAGCAAGGTGTGAGCTAGAAATTTAAATTTTAAAAGGTAAATAAAAATTTAATGCAATTCTCCACATGTAACCACTAAAGGGATGGGGAGCTAAAAATACACACTCTCATATTAAATCAGGAATCCTGGTTTGCATATCACATGATTTCCACCTGAAATCTCAGAGAATGAGATACAAAGTTATATTTGCTCTATCAGGCTGAGATGCTGTTATTCCTTTCTAATAGTCCATTAATGGTACATTTGGCATTAGATACTAGCAAATGAATCAGAAAAAGTAAAATATAACTCCCATTACTGTTGAAAAGAAGTGGACTGCATAATTCATCAGAAAAGGATTTCAGCAGTGTTTTAATATCTTAACAGTTTTCCATCAAGGATGCCAGCGAGGATTGTATAGGGAATTAAGTATAAATCAGGGATGCTTGTTCTGTGTATGTTCTTTCTGCCACAGCCTTCAGTGCTGGCACTTTCCATATAACTGTAAACAAACAGAGGATCCTAACTGCAGCTAAGTTCCATTAAACTGTCACAGAAAAGTGAATTTATCCAGCCTCCTATATCAGATCAAAGTTAGCAACTGCATGAATTCATGCAAGGCTGTGCACAGTGTCCAGTCCCATCTCTTAGACAGACATTCTAGCTAAACAAAGTGCAAACCCTCAGATAAATTGATTTCCTTAACACAACTGGCTGATGGAAAAATTTACCTGCTGTTATACTGACACAAGGTGAAGCCCTGTTTTCCTCATCCTCCAGCTGCTGACAGCGTGCCCACGGGCTGCTTTCAAACCCCGGGACAGTCTCTGTCCCCGGAGGAGCACAGCAAAACTCACTGGTTCTGTCAGCGACTGCAAGAGCCTTCTCTCACCCTCAGCCTGTTTGGAAGACCCTGGGTTAGCGTTGATTGCTGCATTTGTTAACTCAGCAAACCTAGCAAATCTCTGTTATCCAGGCTGTTAATTGCCACTAAGTCTAAATTCTGTTTCCTGATTAGAAGTTGAAGCTCAGCATGAACCTCTGTGGCTGGTGAATCCCTTGCGTATTTTCTTGGTGGCATCAAAATCGCTATCAGCTTGGCTGTTTCCCCTATTGGCATCATGTTCTCATTTAAGGAGTTAACTCATTTGTGACTCATTTGTGTTTATAACTTCCCTATCTTTTTTTTTTTTTTTAAATTTCCAATTAAAAAAAAAAAAAATTGAATTCATATTGTAATATCAGATTTCTCAAGTAGTTAAATGCTAGGTTTTCTGCATTTTCTGCATCTGGTTTCTTGTTGTTAAATAAAGTTTTTTTTATTTTTTTTTTTTTCCTTTTTTTTTTTTTTTTTAAGTAAGTCTTGAAAAACCTAGATTGTAAGTGACTTCGTTCTTTGATCTCCTCTCCCGGTTCACTCACAAGAGCAGCAATGCAGCCCTTTTGCCTAGTTATCATATATCAGAAAAAGACTTACCTGGAGCAGACCCTGAAACTATAGAAACACAGCTGCATAATGCTGTTCTTGTTTTTAATCTACATCTTAACTTTTTATGACTGTATTTTACCTCAAAAGCACATTAACAACATAAAGCATTACTTTAAATGCTGTCTTTCCAGAATAAATGACTTCCAACACTGCCTTCTAGATCTGTGGATTTAGCACATGGAGACTAGGAGTGTGTGCTGAAAACAAACCAGCTGTGGATCTGGGTAATATTTCTTCACTATACACATTTCTTCAGAAAATAGATGATCGTGTCGGATTTTGCGTTGTTCTGCCACAAGAGGGCACTCCCTTAATTCATCTCATTACTAAGGCAATGTCCATTACTACAGACAAGATAGACTCATTTTCTATCTAAACCATTATTCCAAGTTTTTATATAGATAAGTTGAAGAATTTCATTCTGTTTGTGTTCTCAGCATGCATTTGACTTACATCAAGTTACTAGGCAATATCATTTAGCTGTGAGAGCACACTGCGCTTCATAAATGACTGATAAGACAACGAATGGTGGGAAGTAAATAGCATTTCCCTTCATTATCCTTAGAAATAGCAGTACACTGTATTAACACGACTCTTTGTTCTCAGTGAAAAACTCAGACAGGTCACAATCAAAAGGAAAGATCTTAAGATGTGCCACTTTCAGAAGCATGAGAAATTTGTGAAACAAAGGAAAGGTATGTGTTAATATTTTTCATCCACTTGTGAATGCTTAGCTATTTGAGTTTGTTAAATATGCCATCATGTACAACAACATACAGCGCAAGCATGGTCCACACAGGAAACCGATTCAAGCACTCAAAGTCTGAAGATTGTCACATCCTCCCTAATGCAAAACTCTGATTGCATCGAGCTACTTACAATCAGATAGTTAAGAAGATTTTGTTTAAAATGCTTCCAAACGGTCATCATGAGTGTACAGTATAACTTACCATAGCATTTTTGTTTTCAGTCCCGATATTTTATATATATAAACCTGTGCCATTTACCAAAACCAAGACTGATTTCTCCCTCTTACTTAAGTCCAAATAAAATTTCGCCCAGAAACACTGGATGGATTTTGTCCATCAAGAGTCAGCTATGTTCCTGGGCAACCGGTAATGCTCTGGCCTGATCCTTGCTTTCTTCTCCTGAGGGTTGGCATATTTCCACTTGGATGGAGACATTTTCAGCTTTTTTCTCTTCTTATCTGTACACCACACTTTTTCACAGTATTCTTCCACCCTCTGGAAGTTGCTGTAACCTATTAGTTGAAGAAACTCCTTGTACCATGGCTTTGATGCCTGAGGTATACTGCTCTGCATTGGGCATGGCATTTTGTGAGGTATCTCCTCCTCATAGTCTTTATTGAACATTTCATCTACGCGTTCTTCCTCGACTATTTCCAGGGTAATTTTCCTGACAGTGTGAACAATGCTGTGTTCCACCGTCTGACAAAAATAGGTCCCTGCATCCAGCCGATGCAGCTTCAGGAATAAGAGACCAAGGTCCATTTTGATTATTCTATCATCTGTCTTCACCTGAAAAACAAATTGATGCAGTTATAGAGCACAGGCCTCTACAATTACATTAAATCAGTGCAATTACTTCTGAACTGTACTTTCATGAATATAATATTAAATTTTGAGAGGAAGATTAGAGATCCATGATCCTTTAATTCACTGTTTTTAAGTAACAAAAATATTTACTTAAAGTAAAGAAGAGATTGAGCTGTGAAAAGAAAGTGGTCTAGAGGATCTGGCAAGCATGGAAGAACAGATAGTGGAGCAGATATTTTCCCATTTTCCCAGCATGGGCTAGTCACTTGTGGCTAAATCACAGTGGGAAATAAGGTTGAAACATGCAAATAAACTACTGGATGGAAAACAAATGGGCATTTGCTGGATAACTTGCCATAAGTGTCGCTGCAAATTCTCTTATACACTGACAAATGTTTTTGAGGTGACACACATAGGTATTTGTATATCTAACTGAAGGACCATTGCGATCTTAAAACCTCAGTTCTGAGTTTGGTATTTGAGTTCCCCCTACAGCTCCTGAAAGCTACGTTATCAACCACAAGGCATTTGCAGATGCTAGCAAGCAGGGAGCACCGTGCTGCCCAATCCAGCCACCAGAAGTGCTCTGGATTCCTCCGTTCCATCGGTCCCTTCCAACCCAAACCTTTCTGTGATTCTAAACTCTATGATTCTACTGCTCTCTGCTTTTATTTGTGTTTTTTTCTAATGACTATATAATTATTCGTGAAAAATGGAATAACTTTCAGGGGGAAACATTAAAACAAATTAATCCCAGTAGTATAACAACATACTGGAACAGACTAGAGTCTGTTCAGATTTACACTCCTGGTGTCCAATATCTGAGCTACTGGGTGTAATGGGATGTTTATGCAGTAGAACATCCTCCCCACCTCACAGTTCACTACCTTCTGTGAAAGACCTGATTAATATTTGTATTGTAAGAATGATTATGCATAGATAGGGATCTTCCAGCTAAATACATGAGGAAATACCAAGTGCGAAAAACCACACAGAGATTTGGGACTTGGACAAAACTTCAGGCAAAAATGTGCCTGAAGTGGGGATGACATTCATCTTGCTTAATTTTACATGTTTAACAGAGTGTGGCATCCTTGGTTATTTTTGTATTCGGTGGTTTACTAGTCATTTTTTACCTGCCCAAATGAAGCTGTCTAGTTTAGCATGAGGTGATACCACTGGCTATAATTGCAGCACCCTCTAGTCTGACTTTAAAGGCAGCCTACACTGACTAGCTCCCAGGTAGATCTCTGCTATAAATGTCCACATTTTCTATCAGATGGGTCCCACTGCAGAGATCTTCAGATGTCTGTGGCTAAGCTGGGCTCTCACGTTTGCAGCAGAGCCTGCAGTCAGGCAGCCATCCCTTTCCTGCGGTAGTCTGAGGCTTTCCTCCCTATGTCCTTCCACACACTAAAGGGGGTAGCTACACTGATTTGTATCAGAGAGGTATTGAGGAATAAACAGAGTAGCACTTAGGAAGCACTTTCGTAACAGGGAAATACATGTAAAAGAGAGAGAGAATCCATCAACGCCCATTTCCAGAAGGTTCTGTGATGTAATGGGTGAGGCAGGAAGAATGAGGTGTTAAGCTAGACTAGCTTTGGGAGTAGTATGTACACATTTCACCTCTGCAATAACGTACCAAGAGAAGTGGTGGGTTTTCTTTTGTTTTGAGATCTTAAATCAAGTTCCACTACATTTCTAACATCTGTGTTCAAGATGCTGAATGCAAACACCAGATGAAATTCTCAGGTCTATTAATTCAAGAGCGCAGATGAACATAATGGTTTTCCCTGACATCCATGTACATTTCAGCAACTGATGACAGGCCTTTCAGTGAAGATGTAATATTGCTAACAGCAGGCTCTTTTAGTTAAAAAGTTAATATAGAAGAATATTTACCTCCTCCTTCTTAGTTTCATGTGCTCGCTGGACAAACCAGATTACTTTTGCTTGTAAGGTCCGAGGGGTGCACTCCAGAAGGGTGCTGTTGTACTCTATTCCATAAACAAGTCGCTCCTCAGTCTTCTCCAGGACTTCACCTGGAAGGAAAAGAAATGTTTTAAAAACATGTGTTACTGCCAATACTTGTTACACTCTATATTCAGGTATATTTACTTTTAAAAGTGAAGTTTAGTTCAGATACAATCAGATAGAGACTGAAAAGCAGTGACTGGTGAAGGTCTGACCTGGTAAGTGAATTTTCCCATCATCTCAGACTCTCGCAGGATCTGGCCATAACATAAATGGACCAAATTCTGCCATGATTCAGCTAGGATTATACACAGAGAAACAGATCTCAGCCTTTCACACTGCTAATTGCTTGTGCCTGGTCTTTATGAATAGTTGATCTATTTCATTTTCACTCAGTGAAACAGGAGGATTCAACATATGCTTAAATATAATAAATAATTAAATATTTTTAGGCATAAAAATGAGAGCACATAGCATTTTGCAGAATGAAACACTTAAAAACTAAAAATATCATAACCAATATTGTACATATCCATGTTATAAACATGTAAAATGAATGTAGTTTTGGCCCAAGGGTGTTAATAAAACCAAGGTGAATGAAATTAATCAAAACTCAATTCTGCTTTTCCATCCAACAAAACATCTGGAGGAAGATAAACTAGATGTTACACTGGAGGAGACAAATTGCCGCATTAATGAAATCATCTTATTCCATAGTAGTGAGAAATATTCTTGAGACCAATCAGGTTTATACCCTAAAAAATACAGGGTTTGATATCATTGTGATTGCTCTGCTGTATTTCAAACTTACTGTATGCTTAGTATTTCAAATTGGAATATACTTTTCCAAAATCTGCTATATCCTCCAATGGGCTTCAATTTTAATGAAGCTTTCTCTGGTAAAATATCTATCTAATATTTAATATCTAAAATAACTTTTCTCTGGCTATCTATCTAAAAGGAACTTTTATATTTGATTTTATTCTTCTATAAATATATTGATTGTTATCCTGCAAAACACTAAGGATATCCAGGTGACTGTTTTCTGTCTGTTTTGCCATTACCAATACCAATGTTTGAAACATCACTTTCCAAGATTTGGACAACACCATTAGACACAATAATCTATCTTTATTTTAGGACTGTTGTGGTTTAACCCCAGCCAGCAACTAAGCACCACGCAGCCGCTCACTCACTCCTCCCCCCTCCCAGTGGGATGGGGGAGAGAATCAGGAAAAAAAGTAAAACTCATGGGTTGAGTCAAGAATGGTTTAATATCTAAGGTAAAATAAAATATAATAATAATAAAAAATATAATAACAATAGTAGTAATGGAAAAGTATATAAGAAAAAAAGAGTGTGAAATATCAATATAACAAAATATAACCCAAAAAAGAGGGAGAAAATCTTTTTAATAATGTTGATAACACACTGATGTTTTAGTTGTTGCTAAGTAGCATTTACCCAAAGTTAAGGATTTTCCATTTTCCCACGCTTTCCCAGCAAGCAGGTGTACAAGGAGCTGGGAGGCAGCACAGCCAGGACAGCTGACCTGAGCTAGCCGAGGGATATTCCATACCATAGAATGTCATGCCCAGTATATAAACTGGGGGGAGTGGGCCGGGAGGGGCGGATCGCTGCTCGGGCATCGGTCAGTGGGTGGTGAGCAATTTCATTGTGCATCACGTGTCTTTTTCTTGCATTTTATTCCTCTCTCTTTTTTTTCTTATATTCCTTTTCATTGCTATTATTATTATTATTATTATTATTATTACTATATCTTTATTATTGTTGTTCTTATCATAATTTATTTTGCTTTAGATATTAAACTGTTCTTATCTCAACCTACAAGTTTTACTTCTTTTTTCTGATTGTCCTCCCCATCTCACTGGGAGGGGGAAGGAGTGAGCGAGCGGCTGCGTGGTACCTAGTTGCTGTCTGGGCTTAAACCATGACAAGGACAAATCTTGATCATAAATACAACTTTGTGTTCTGACATGTCATTGCCTATGTCTGTGCTATGGAGCTCCTTCACTTCTGGCTGAGTGTCCTGGCAGTATTTCATATTCATTTCAGGATGCAGCCCTGTTGTTTCTTATCCCTGCCCCGTCTTTCCACTTGCCTTTCTGTTGGAAGCCCTTGAAATGCGTTAGCCACATCCTAGTCTAAACGACAGGGCTGCAGGACTACACGAACGTTATGGGATGCACCTGACCTGCCATGGAAACGAAGCCATTCCTAGACCTGGATGACACAGGTTCATCCCCATGACTCTTATAACTTATTATAGGAATATGCCCGTAAAAAAACTCAGGTGAGATCACGGTCTGGTTCATACTCTTGGCAAAGTCTGTGCTCTCTGCTCCAGGCATTTGCTAGCAATTTGTAAAAGTGTGAGCAGATTACCAATGAACTGCTGGCCAAAGCACTGCTGCGCTGCATTTCCATGTCGAACGTCTTGTCTGCGGAAACGTCTGGAGGGGAAAAAACGGAACTGTTTGAGATATAACATGTTTAGCTCACAGACTGTTGGGTTTATGCTAAAGTGCCATTCATTAAAAACATAAGGAGCTAAATCTTGATTCCTAAAACTTTAGCATTGTTGTGAGAAGTACTCATTTATGCATCGTTTTTTTCTCTCTACTCAACCTATTGTGAATCACATCTGAAAAAAAGAAACACACTTGTCTGGGGAAGAGGCACGACTACATGTCCAGTTTGTACATAACTACATTAACATTATAAATACTAAAACAAGATCCTCTGAACCAACTCGGCAACATTCAGTGGTAGTAATAGTCAAAGGGACCTTCCACCTGTCTTTGGGTTCTCTCTCTCTGGAAGGCAAGGAAATTTACCTTTTTTAGTTTAGAACAGTTTGCCATGTATGTGAATGGTAGATCTTTCATCCTTTACTGTCATGTGTTTTTTTCACTTGGGAATCTCAAAGTGCAGAGCAAATACTTCATTTTATGACATCTGTGTAGCAGATAGTTGTGAAGCTCATTTTTCTCAACAGGGAAACAGATATATTCATGACTTGCCCATGCCTAGAAAGAGAGCTAGTGGCAGAACTGTGGGCAGAACCTGTGAGCCCTGGCTGTGACATGGAAATAATGCAATTGCTTTTGAGAGAAAAATTGTTGTGAGTTTTGGGCTTTGGGGTTTTTTCTATACATTTACAGGAAAATAATGAAAACCACAATTGTGCAGTGCATTCCCAGAAGAATTGCACTTTTATATGGCAATTTTTTTCTCTGAGTGTCCTGATAAAAAAAATTACGATTGCTTACTAGGGAAATGAAAGAGACTATTGCAATGTCATATCTTGCTAGATGTAGTATTTCCAACAACCAGAAATTTAGTTATACTAAGGATACCTTTCCTATATTTGCATAAAAAGTAATTCTGTACTGTATTACTAATGTCATACATAACAGATTAACAAATATGCAGTGCAGAAAAACTTACACAGCAGGTATGTGTACAGTATAAATCATATATGATAGAAACAAGTAAAGCAAAGCATCTTTCTTATTCTTTGCATTTACTACTTAAATAACGCTTTTTCTCCAGTGCTATGTGAACTCAAAAGGCACAATTTTTATTTGGCACAAATTGAATTTACTGAAACTCTGTAGATTTACACTGAAGATCTTGCCCATGGATGTTACTCATCGTATATCTAAGCTGGCAGCAGACAGCTATTATTTTCTGAGTTCTATCACCTGTATGGAATTCTGATCCAGTGGTGCTGGTGGACCAAGAGGGCAGCTTTAACCTTTACTGATATTCAGACCAGAACCGATGTTTTGCCATTGCTGTTTCAGGGGAGCCAGCAAATTCAGTGGGGACTGCGTTGGGCCTTTTAGGCAGAAGCGCTAAAAATACATGCATATTATTAAACAAAATCTGAGATTCTCAGATAGCTACAGGGCTTTGTCATGCCCTGGGAGTTCTCATGGTAGTGTATAGATGTGCTTACTGATAACTCTGCAAAGTGTCTGCACTGAATAATGCTGCCACCAACTTTGCATAGCTGTGTATACAGATTATTCAGAAGAGACATTCTCTTGCACAAATATACAAAAATACTGTAGACATTAGCCTTGAAAAAAAAACCAAGAACACCCTGCTGCTGTCAGGCCCAGCCACCCTATGTGGCAGGAACAGGACAGTTAGCAGGCATGCACTATTTACTCTTCACTTCTGAAGGTCATTGTAGAGCTAAACCAATCCTAGTTCTGTAAAATAGGGTATTTCTCCAGTTGTTAGGACTGTTCAAGAAAAATAGATGTTTGTTTGATGGAATTTTACTGTTCTGAGTGTGAAGACTGGGGAAGATATATTTACCAGTGCCTTCACTTGCTACTTTTTGAAGAGAAGGAGAAAATGGGGAGAGGTGCTGAAAGAGAAGGAGATGCTGGGAGATAAACTTATTTCACAAATATTGACATAAGCCTGGTATTTGTTATTTTTTTCTTAGTAGTCATTTCATTCAGAATTCCATGAATAATAGAGTAGCAGACAATTCCTGAGATAAACTACTATAAAGAACAATTTTCAGTGACTAGAAAATGTACTGAATATATGAAAGTGTCTTTTGCAATCTATAACTTCATGTGTAACACTGTGCTTTCAGGAACTTAGTAAAAATGATCCACAAGAAAGCAACAGAGCTGTCATCATCATCCTCACCATCATCCTCATGTTCCTTTATTATTACCCAAGTTGCAATGGCTCAGAGAGAAAAGGCATCGTTGCAGTTTGCCAAAGTAGGTCAGGAGACTGAATTGGGGTTTGCTGAACCAAATGTTACAGCAGTGATATTTGGGTTAGCACAGGGATTTAACTGCAAAGTGAAGGCAGCCCCTTAACAATCCCTCCTCCCTGCCCCGCCCTGCCCCACCCCACCCCACCCAGAGGCCTTTCGTCGGTACAGCTCCATCCCCTCCTCCAGCCTAGGCACCACTCGCAGGCAGGGGGCAAAGAGGGCCAGGAGGCCTGGGGGTAAAAACCCATAGATTTGGAAAAAAAATATGTTAGGAGCTCTCCTGCTAACCATGAGAGACGAAGAGCATGTTTGTGTGATTGCTGATGGAGTGGGTAGCGGAGAAAGAGGCCAGAGAGGGAGAGAAGGCAGGAGGGTGACTGTCAGCTTCTTAAAATTAGCTAAGAAAGCAGGTTACCAGACCTACCTGAGCTGAAAGAAATATTAAAATTACATCAGCCCTTTTTCAACCTAGATGGTGAGCTGGCACAGAAAAGAATCTCACTTGCAGAATTTAGTGCTTGTTTAGATAAAAAT
Organism: Aviceda cuculoides; assembly: GCA_035590195.1. NCBI lineage: Eukaryota > Metazoa > Chordata > Aves > Accipitriformes > Accipitridae > Aviceda > Aviceda cuculoides. Next base: position 9,970,104 of record JAVJGG010000005.1, on the reverse strand, counting down.
TGAACCTGCCTAAATCAGATTGCAGAGGTAATAGTGAACTAAAGCATTTATTTAAGTCTTGAACCTCTCTGCTTTCTCAAGCATACTTCATGGAACTTAAATGCAATAAAATTTCCATCTAGCATCTTAAGTATTTGCAGTATGCAGGAGCTGTACACCTGTAACTACCATGACGTAGTATGCTGCACTGCCAGCATCAAGATATGGGGTTTGGGGCTTGGTATTTATTTGTCCTTAATTAAATCCTATATTTAATTAACTATTCAGGCTATGCATTTTCAAGGAATTATAATATAGGCTTTCAAAATTCTACACATTAGTACCAGCTGTCAAGCAGAGGGGGTTTTGTATTTATGTTGCTGTTCTCTTAATATCCTGTACATGCCTGAGTTCACAGTTTTTCTATTTCATGTTTCTCTAAACACTTGTCATACCTCGGAGGCATTAGGATCTAAAGCAGAGAGCATTTGAATCAAAGTGGGGGTGACACATTGTACATCCCTGCTTTGGTTCAACTCTTCAACAGTAGGAGTGGAATTAAAAAGAGAGCTCTTAGCAGTGCTCTTACTGCACTAGCAGGGCTGCTCTTCCAAGTCAAAAGCCCACCTAAATATGTTGTATGAGGGCCACAATCGAGCAGATAGAGGTGGTATTAAAGGCAGCTCAGTTGTGCTGTAATGTAAGGCACAGCTCCGTAAGTCCCGATGAAGTGAGGGCTGCCAGGAATGGTGGCAACAAGCGCTCTCCAGTGCCCGTGTACTCACATTACCTGTACCACCCTGTACAGCTCCAGCAGATATCTGAAGCCCTGAGACAAGGCCAAATTAAGATGCGTATGCTCTGGGATATGGCATTAATTGTGTCTGGAGCCCAAGGCAGCCGTGGCAGGGTTATCACCTGCTCAGGGTCACTTAGTATCAGAAAACTCCATGTTGTCTACTGAGACCTGCCTCTTCCAGCAGTGCTCTCTGCCTGGAACCCAGCAGGAGGCAACTTAAAGCAACTTCTATACCCGTGTCCTAAGTAGCTCTCCCTGCCTGTCCATGTACCACACAGTTAGTGTAAGCTCATAAGTTTAAAATGCTCTGAGCTTCAGCTACGAGCTAAAGTGAACAAAGCAAATGCCATCTATCCCTCTCAATATTATTAGTTCTTGCTGGCTGTTCCCCAAACTCTTCTATGTAAAACAAGTTTCGCAGTCTTCAAGAACATTCAATTGAGTGCAAATCCCTTCTCCAAAGCTGCAGTGGTTATCTTAAGAGAAGCAGAGTGATAACAGCAGTATTTTCTTCTTTTAGAGGCTGACCTGCTGAATGTTGGGGAGGTAAGGCACAGTTCCTGGGGTGCTGCCCATATCACTCAACCCTGAATAAATGCATGTGTCAGGGGACTTAAAGGCTGCTACTCTGGAAATTGTCTTAGGTGAGAAATATGCTAAAAATGTTCAACAGAGTTCAGGACTGAGTGAGTTTCTCTTATCTTTTCTTTGGCAATAAGTAGCCTGCACAACAACATAAATGCTGATACAGTTCTAGCAGGCTGCTGGGAATTTTTTTAACCCCCTCCCTTCCCCAAATGACTTTTACGTCATTAGATGAGTAATCCATATGCTTTATGATTATGATAATCCAATTTCTATTTATACTGTAGGAAATTAATCTCCCTGGCCTGCTATATAGCTGATCATCTTTCTTAACCTGGGGGCTGAAAATTTTAGCCAGATTCTTCTCACATTGAGGAGACAACCAGAGCCCACTTCCTCCCTTAGGTCGGCCTCCAAGAGGCATGAGAAGACTGCAGTCCTGCTTGAAAAAGTGGTGTAGATTTCCTACTTGGTTTAACCTATGCCTTAGTGTAATAGGTCCAAGAGATTCTTAATTATGCTAAGTCATTGGATATATTTCTCATTTTTACTTTTTAAAGTGCCTTACCCCAAAAGTCATGTTGCCCAATGTAACATGGCTTTGTTCATTATCTTACAGAAAAATCCGCAGAAATGTCTGTTGGGCCTGGCTACAATCAGCAGTGCAAATGTTTGAGTGCATCCAGGTTCATGGAAAGATAAGGTAAGCAAGACAAAAAATAAACAAAACCCTCCACCTTCCTGGTTTTCCTTAAGAAATAATAATAAATTTGGGATACTATAACTTGGTTTTGACTGAACCATCTCCACTGGTTTTTGAAACTGTCTCCAGAAGTTACTTAATTCATTCTAGTCCTTGCAGTTCATGTAGGTCTAATATATATATATATATATATGCATATATTTGCAGAAACAGTAATTGCAAAAAAGCCACAGAAAGGATTTGAATTATACATTACCAAGATTTTGCCGACTAAGGCTAGAAATTACTCTCTCTAGTGGCAAAGCTGACTTAAAGTCTTGTGAAAAGGTCTGGATTAAAATATGCATGTTCTAGCTGCTTGATTAAGTATCTGCGTAGCTGAATTGGAGAACCTGGGTTTGAGAGGGAAGGGAAGAAGACAGGTATATGGGAAATTACTGCACAAAAGAGTGAAGGCCAAGAGCTATGGATAAGTGAATGGTGATAGAGGGAAGAAGTATCCCCAAGGGAAGAATTAAAGTACCCGAATTAGGTTCATGTTTTGACCTGGCCTCTAGAGTAACTTGTCTTTATAAATTCACTGGAGAAAGCCTAAGCCTAACCTTAGCTTTTGCAGATACTCTGGTTTCATTTTGGCTGGTGTAGGTATTTGACTATTAACACAGAGTCTTCTTTGCTTTTTCTGGAAATTCTGTTATATATATTATTGCAGTGTGATACGTTTGCTGTATAATACTACCAAAATAGGTCTCTGATGTTGTAAAGAATCTTTCCTATGCACAGCCAAAGATATATAAGGAAATTGAGGTTTGTTTAAAACTTACTGCAAATAATTTCTAAGTGACTTTGCTTCATTCATAAAAATATTCCTGGTACTGCAGTTTGCGCCATCCTGTTAATTTAGCTCTTTTGCAATTCCCTAAGGTTGTGCTAATAAATTAGCAGCTAACATATCTTCTTACTGCTCAGTTATTTTTATGAGGGAGAGATATGAAGTACTTTGTGTTGCAGCAGGAACTCTTTACACAGGTATTTTCCAAAAAGGTTATCATAGAAGGCAACAGTTCTCACCTCTTTGCCTGCATTCCTGTGGGATAGTATCGGGAGCAGGAGATCCCATCCCAAGCGCAATACGGATCTCGAGCGAGGCAGCAGTCTGCACAGGCAGTGCCATACATGTCACACTGGTGGAACTTCACTTGTGCTATGACAGACTCAGATCCAACGTAGAGCTGTTGCTGGAAAAAAAAAACCACGTACAATTAAATTCCAAGAATTGCCACTAAAAGTTCTGTTACCAGTGCAGTTATTAAAAAATGTTAGCTTTATCGTTGCTTGCCAGTTGTGCATCCAGCTTGTGCCCTGAGGGAGGCAGAGTTACTCTGTAGGAAAATATCTGTTTACAGACTAAACACTCCTGCATGAGGACAGAGGAATAGAAAGAAGGTTAAATGAACAAGTTTATTTTAGCATTTCCTTGCTTCTGAAGTTTCAGCTTTGTAAGCTTTGTGTATGAATAGTCAGAGGTTTAAGTTTCTTTTTCTTCCTCAAGTTAGTTTCCAATACCTCCCTCTTTACACTTCTCTGTCACCTAACTGATCTGCAAAAAGAACTTGACATGAAAGACTTTAAACAAAGAAGTTCAAATTTGCAAAAGTTATAAGCAACCTCAATCTTAAAATGGGAGTTATCGAGTAAATTTAACTCTTGATGTGGTGACTTACAATATGGTCACATATACACCTGCACAGTAGTAGTTTGATTTGTCTAATCCCTTAGTGCACAGAAGATAGGTAGATTTTTTTTTTTTCCCCTGGTGCTGTGCAGTCTTTCCTTACAAATTAAGTGGTCACAATCTACTTCTCTAATATTTATTTGTAGAGTGCTGGGTTTTTTTCAGTATTAGTGCTAAGACTCTCTGAATCTTCTGAGTTCGCATAAATGTCCTTTTCAAATCAAATGCAAGATGATCAATCTAATTCTTGAGATGCTGGCATAATAAATTCAGAAGAAAATAGGTTGATTTTACAGGGATTTGAGAAAAAGGCTTGTTGCTGGTGAATGTAAATGGTTTGAACACAGAAATATGCAGCGTGCACTGCAATAGGAACTGCTCATGCACAGCTCACTTCCACGGTTTTACCAGTCAGAAAAAGGATTCCTAATGAACACTTAAACTGTGCTTATCCTAATAGCCAAACTTAGTCCATAATCCCCACTCTTTCAAAATTCCCAAGCTTTCAAAGCCTGATATTTTAAAATTGTTTAAAGCTGGAAAATACTGGCAGCTCATTTGTTCTGGCTTACCTATCACGAAACATGAAGTTTAATCCAGGTAATTCATTCTTGTTCCTAATTACAGCTCCTATATCTGTTTAGATCACAGTCATTTAACTTTCAGAAATGCCAGGGGAAGAAACTAGGAGAGGCAGGTAACAGCAATGCTCAAAGACCTTCTCAGCTGAGATAAACCAGATAACAGCAGCAGGAACTCAATCTGCCAACTGGAATGAAGAAGAAACCTGGGATCCTTGTTTGAGGGGAATTCTTTCTTGTCTGCAAAGGCTGCAGTGTGATTGTCCCAGAAGACATGAACAACACTTTCAATGAGACATAAGAGATTGGATTTTCTTTCATCTTTTAGCAGGGGCAAAGACTACTCTAAGTCTTGGTTCATCAGAGGAGGGCAAAAACCATCCGATATCTAGCCAGCTGAACATCAAAGAAGAACATTCCTTCCCAGCCTCTGCAGATAACTAGCTCAGCCCTGAAACATGATATTTTATTGTACCACTGACTTAGTGAAGACTGTTTAGTGTTATAAGGATATTGAGACAAAGCTAGCAAGAAGGTCTCCACAGGCTCACTAACTCCAAGTTCAAAAGAGACCAGCCAAAATGCTTGAGCTACCTAACTTTTTTCACATAAACTGAACTAAGTTATACTTCTGCTCATTTTAAAGACAAAATTACTCGTTGCCAACCCCGTCCCTAACATGTATTCCAACGTTTAATTGTCCTCTGTATCAGAAAACTGTATCATATTTCAAGATTAAGTTTATCTACATTCAACAAGCTGAATATGGTTATTTAATCTGATATTGCTTTGCCATCAATGTTCAAGAATCCCTGTACACATACACTGGGAAGTCACTTTGTTCCTTAAAACTTTATATTGGGCTACCCTGTTCTCTCTCAGTCTTCTCTCTGACATCTTGAAAAAGTTAAGCTACTTTTACTTCTTACAAAAAAGGTTTATTCTTCAACCACTGAATTGCTTTGGTGGCTTTTTTATAATTCTCTCCAGATTTTCCAGATACGTCTTGCATTAGTAGAGCTAGCAGCCCTCTTGGGAGATGAATGTAATGGAGGAAGACTACTTCATTTTTTATACAGTATCTCCTCTTTACTCTTCCAAAACAACCCTTTTACTGTGACATTTCACTGAGAGCTAAAGGTAAGGCAAATATCTGAAATGACACCAAAGTCTTTATCCAAATAATCACTTAGGTGTAGTGTTAGGCAATCTAGTCTCCAGAGCTGTTTTTGCAGTCCATGGAAAAAACAGATTGATCCTGGAAATAATTCAGAATATTTACACCTAAGATCCTCCTCTGAATCACCATCAGAGGAGTTTGTCTTTCTGCATTGCCTACAGAAAGAATGCAAGTTGACTAGACACCAAGAATAAAATAGTCTTTCGGGGCACACTCACTCTTCCTATTAATGCAGTTTTCATTCTTGTGTGTCACCATGTTTACATGCACCTACATTGCGATGGATGTCTAAGACCTATTAAGATATAACTGTCCTGGGATGTTTATAATGGCTTCTTCCTGAGATGATATGATGGTATAGTATGGATGAGAATCTACCTGCAAGAGTAATAAATTGGGTGTTTATATTAGCAGAAACTCAAAAGGGAGTCAGATCCAAACAGCCCCGCCTTTCGTGGGCAACGGAATACGTGGGAGAGCCAGCAAGGCTCTTTTTGCACTGATATCCTCTTGGGGCTGAAGTCTGTCTGCATTCATCAGCAAGGAACTTTTCTGTGAGTTGCCATATCCACCAAGGTAATCCCTACTGTCATTACTATGCCAGTAACTCACGCAACAGGTTGGTTTTTACTTGCTTTGATATGCATGACAGTGTGAACTAAGGAGATTTAACATTAGAATTGAAAAACTTAAATGTTTCATAAAGGAACAGAGCATATAACCATAAGTTTATATTACAAAAGGATTACATGTATCAGACCAGATCTCATTATAGATGATGCACATCCATCTGTCTATCTATGTATCTATCTATAGTTTATAGCTTCGTTACATTTGAAGCACTATCTTCACATTTCAAACATTATCAAATACTTACCCTCTTTGAAGAGATTTCCATAGAAATAATAGGAACTGGCACCTAGAAAAGAGGAAATATTTCATTGCGTAGAAAAAAAAATATCTTTTGCTATGAGAATAAATAAGGTAAAAGAGTGTTGATGTTTACTTATACTCAGCTTTGCTAGAACCTCTGACTTTCTTTAATTTCTGATGCTACAGAAATGTGAGGAAATTGTGACTTTCAGAAGTATTGCTTTAAAAGAGTTTATTTGAAAACAACCAGCCAACACTTAATTCGGGATTATCGAAGCCACAGGAACACTACAATTTCCCTGTCAAACATGACATTAGCTCTTGCCACCACTGAATCTCTTTTGTCCTGCTTGAGAGTGATAAGTGGAGTGGTCTTTATAACAAAACATTCATTGAAGATAAGATAAAAATAGCAGGAATTCCTTCTTTTACCATTGTCTTCTCTGCTGTCTGCTCAGATTTCCTGGAGCAATGGCAAGACATAGCCCCTAATAGGTCTATTGAAAACCAGCTTTATCAAGAGGGGCAATTTCTGTGATTTTCCCCCAGCAACAAGTCAATAGTTACATTACCTAAATGCAGGTATCAATTTAAATGTCTAAGTTTGGATGTTAGATTTTCCCTCTGGTTGTAGGTAAGTTAGCCTCCTACTTTATGTGGCCAACATGACATGATCTGAATACTCACTAAGAGAATTTCATTATATTAACTTTGCCACATACCAAATACTGAGCTTTAATCGTGGGTTACTCTTAACAGAATGGAGTTTTGCCTCACTAGGACTCAGGTTTGCTCACTGTAAAGATAGATTAACTGAATCACTCTTTCTGAGGATTGGGCTTTTTTTTATCTGGACCTCATTTAAGCTTCCAAGATTGTAGCAGGCACATTTTTGTGCATGTAGTTATACTCTTCCAAATATTTAATTGAATATGAGGGAAAACTAAATAAAATACAGTAAGTTTCTAATTAAAAGTCACACTACAACCTCCAAGCATGTAAACAGAAAACAGTACTCCTGGTTTGCTGCAATGTGCTTTAGTACTTGGGCTATAATTCCACCTCAGAAAAACTTCAGCTGAAAATGAAGATTTCCTGTCATAAAATAACTAGATCATTAGAAAATTTCTTGCACATAACTACCATGTATTTGACTATCCTCAGATTTTTTAGCCATTTTAATTCTGTAGAAAATTCAAGACTTGTATGTATGCTTCATATACAGCACAGTTCACCTTGAATACTTGCAGCTCTTCAAGAATCACTTCTTCCATTGATTCTGTCTCTTGATTGTAAATTGTAATGACTTTCAGCACAATTCCGTTATCTGGGAATAAATTTAGAAAGAAAAAAACAAAACAAAACTCAAGGTTATAATTGGTGAAAACATTTATATGGCCTTCAAATACATTAAATGACTTCTTCAAACTGATAATGGATAGAAATTTATAAATATGTACAGGTAGTTGCATATTGCTGTTATCAATGAGGATTCTTACTCTTAGAAATTAAACACGTATGACAATTTGTCCTTGGCAAATAAGAGTCAAATGAGGCATCTTTGAGCTATATCATTAATTGACTTGTATTTTTCAAACTCTGGGTCATAATCCCTTGGTGAGCTGCAAAAGGATCAAAGAGGGTGACCATATTTCAGAAAAAAGAAATGACAGTAGGCAGGAGCTGAGTCCTTCAAGGCAAGGGAGTGTAAAGTAGCTTTAAATATAGGATCTGAGTGTTTATACTAGTTAGGAAACTACTAACTATCCTCAATTGCTGGCAGCAGCTCCGTTCCTCCAGGCAAGAGTACAAAATCCTTCAGGGGTTTGTTGTCTGTTCTCGCCCTCCTCTAGGGAAACACTAAGCTGATGTTGAGCTGAATGTGTTAATAAAGGGAAGATGAACCAAAAAATCCTTGCACATTCAAAAAAGTCTAGGGCACATTGGAGTTTAGATATATCAGCCCCTCTGTCACTACAACTCTTTCAGGAAATTAAACCACATGAATAGCATCTGGTCTTCCACCACTTCAGCTTTGTCTTGCTGACTATTATTAGAATAGTCTTGCTTTCCTTAATCTGAAAATCTGTCATCAACAATGGCAAATACCACTTCCTTTCTTCTATTACTTTCAGTCACCTTTGATTTACAGGGGAAATATTAGGCAGACAAGCATTGGGAAAAATGTTCAGCAAAAGATCAAAAAGAGGCAAACATAAAGTGGAACCATTAAACTGGGGTCACACACCACTTCTCAAAGAGAATATGTAGTCAAAGGCATCTATTTTGTGATGGAACAGTAAAAAAAAAAAAATTGCATTCTGAACTCTGATTTTCATAAGTCCCTCTTCGAATCCTGCTGACAGACAGGTGAAAGCCCTGACGTTCAGGCTTTGCCTTTGATGAACCTTTCTAACCTGCACTACTACCCTAAGGAAACTTCTGCTCGGCTGTAAGACCCTGTTTACTTACGTTACACAGCAGGTGTTGGACTTGGGTAAAAAAAGATTAACCCTTCTGATATTATATTGCCAAGAGAAACAGTAAGTTTTTTGATGGGAGCTTTGCCAGAGCAGTGATTTCAGGGTATGTTTTGGAGTTTCTAAATCCCAAATTCCTATGCTGGAATTTCTTTTCAACTGAGATTAGACACCTCAAGAGGACTAAGCAGCTGTTGGGTGCCAGTCCAGCACAGCTCTAAAGCATACACTTAAGTCCTCTCGGATTCAACATTGCTGAACAAAGGACTTGTGTACGAGAATATTTGATATAATAGCTCAAATCACAAATGGAAGTGGAAAATATGAAAAATCTAGGCACCATTATAAAATCTGCTGTACAGAAATGACACATAGCAAAATGTTTTATAGACTGCACTAGTCCAATACTGAGACCATACTGAGGCCATTTAAAAGCTTAGAAAACAGCACTAATATAAATAAGTCTTTGCTATTCTACAAATGTGCTTCTTTTGGATGTTCTCAACATTGAAATGTGCTTATCAGAGGAATTTCATTAGTAAAAAATAATTCACTGTAACTGCTTTCCTAGACAAAATGGTCAAAATGATTTGTGATACCACTCCTGTTGTTAAATTGATAAAATGTGAATGTATGAATCCTTGGATTTTTTCCAGACAGATTAGATGTGACTAAAGTCTTGTCTATTTCCAGACTTTCCTCTTATTTTCTTATTTTTCAAATACTATTAGAATGTGTTTTTTTCTCTTCTTGCTTAGAGTTAGGGCAGGTCTACGGTATATTTTACCTTAATCATATTTGTTTGGTAGATGTTTAAAAAAACCTCTTTAAACAAGCTCTCTGTATCTTATGAAAATGGCACAAAAGAAAGACAAGAAAGCTTGGCAGAAAATTTCTAACAGTTTCTTTTTAAGAAACTTGGATATTTCCTCCTTCCTTCCTTGAGCTCTGTTGTAATCCAAATCTGGAAGCTGGCAGTTTCTTTTTAATGGTATCAGCTAGACTTGCGGTCTCCAGAACTGGGGAAAATAAACTGTGGAAAATAAACTCTGGAATAAAATCAGTAACTTGAACTGATATTTTTGAAAATCATATCACCTTTGGTTCTCTCAGGTCTCTAGGTCTCAGCTCAGAACTATGATCAGATACATGATTGTGTTCTGAGGTTTTAAAAATAAGGCAAGTTGTTCAGAAATTTAATTTAAGGTTCTGCTTTGGAAAGAAAAAAAATAAAATTGGAATCCTATACTTAAGTTTCTCTTCCTAGTCTTTAAATGTTTCCCTACCATTATTTTTCTATATAATGTTATCAGCACAGTGAAGCACACATCTAGAATGACTAACCTCTTCTGTAAGGTGACAACAGGCACAGTCATGAAAAGAATGATAGTTAAAAAGGAATGTTGTATTGATTTTTTTTACTTTTGGACTATACACAACTTAATTTCCTTCATCCTGGAGGTAAAACAACCCCTATTAAATCAATTATCTTCTTTGCTCTCTTTAATTTACCTGTGCCAATGAACAAGACATCATATTGCCCATCTTCAGCTTCCACTCTGTCCACTGCTATTTGCTTAAGATTGTACTTTCCATCTGTTTTAACGAGTATTGGTCTCTTATGAACAGGCTTGATGGGCTGATACATCAGTGGATGACTCCTGGCAAAATGGACAGCTTCATCAGGATAGTCTTTAGTGGTAGTGTACAGACCGCCATTCACCTTGCTGGCACACTGCAAAAGCATAAAACATAGATTATCCTGAAGGTTTGCCAAATAAATTGTCAGAGACAATTGGTTGTCTTGTTTTCAGGGGTAATGAGAAGTCTACAGAAAAGCTGGCGCAGAAGACCACAGTAGGAATTGGGACAGTGAACCCTATGCTTTATGTGTGGATTATTAATCATGAGAGGCTAAGAAAGGGATGCTGAACAGAGCCCTGCCGTTGTCATGTTTAGAAAGAGAGAGCTCCTTTCTCTCTGGCATACTCAGAGCAGAATAAGTAGTGACACTTTTAGATTTTGACAAAAAACAGTGTTTATGTCTTCCCCAAATTCATATTGAAGATGTAATCAAAATGGGCATTGACAGAGTTAGGAGAAAGGGGTTTCCTATCCCAGTAGAGACACAGCATTGTAGAGTCAGCAAAATACTAATGCTTGAAATCAGTCTCTAGTCTTATTACTTTTGATTGCAAAATGTATTACCATAAGAAAGTAAGGACACTTAAAAATGATGCCAGCAGCAACAGTAATTCTTGATCGCAGGCATTCTAACAGTATTACATTTGATTCTAATTCCTAACTCATGATGACAATATTATATATCATAGTTTAGCTTGAAATACCGACGTTTGCATTGATAATCTACTGTTTTGCAAAGCAAATAGACATTATGTCAAAGATTGATTAAAAGAGGTTTACTCCTTTGGTCAATGTGCAATTAGGGATAATTTAATGCATTAAACAGAGAAGTTAATTTTAGGATGCTTTATGAAGGATACAGTGTTCCCTAACTGAACATAGATTCAACGTTTCCAGTTTGCTTCATGATGTCTAATTGAAGCCATTTATGATCAAGCTGGAAGTATCTCAGTAACCGTTTACTTTCTCCAAATATTCATAAGACAGTGTGGTTTTAAGCAGCATTTCAAGCAAAACCACAGTAGCAGCCTTTCCCTATTTAAATTGGATTTTTCAATCAATAAAATGAAATAAAATACTCTTTATGTTTACTGGAAAAGGTAATTTTAAACTTGTGGTCAGCTGTAATTGGCAATAACAAACTCCTGCACTTGTCAAGTGGGGCAATGTTTGTTTCCACTTTTTGGGCTTAGATACAGGAAAGTATTTGTTCAGTGTTGACTTTAAAGTAATTGCCTAATCAACCTAGTGATGGAATTTCACCGGCTGTTTGCAATAAAGAGACAGAGCTGGAGCATGAAGACAGGCTAAGCCTCTGCTTTCCATGTAGTGCACAGAATATCAAGTGAATAGGCATTGCCAGGTTCCCTTTGCAAAGTTCTAGCCCTGGAGAGATTTAATAAAAATAATCCTTCACAGGCTTTTCCTTTTTAATTAAATAAAATCAAGTAGTCTAGAAAGGAAACAGTAGATGCAGCCATCTCTAAAGTCTATCAACACCATTTCTGAGGTAACTGATGTCATTCCCAGAAGCACCACAGTCTAAATGCGCTAAAAGAATCAGCAAAACAGGAGCAGAGATGATGGCAGAAGCAGTGCTTCAGGCAGACGTCAGAGAGGAGCAGACTGCAGTCTGTCAGAACCTGTGCGTCTCTTAACAGTGGTTCTCTGGTTATTTAGCTTTAAGGTCTACTCTCATTCCTTATAGACTCCTTCTTTGCCCATTCAATAGCTAAGATCAAAGAGTGCTGACTCTCAGAGATGCCTAATGGTAGGTTATTTTTGGCCTCTTGTCACTGTCGCTCCTGTAATGGGAAAGGTAGTGGGATTCAGCTTACCAATATGCTGACCTTTTCTTTGGCGTGTGAAACCTAACACTGTGGGCTATGGCCTGAAACATGCTTTCTCTTCATGCTACTGGAAAAGCGTTGAAAAGACCTCTAAACTGTGCTCTGACTGAACAGCCAAAAAATGAATCAGTTAATCCTCTGTTAGCTGGCAAAGCCAACTACTTCAGCCTCTGATGTGCTCTGCAACATACAGAGACAAACATGGTTAAATTGACTAACACCCAGGAAAGACCTGGTTCCTCAACTAACTTGTTCCATGACCTTGGGACAATTACTTGCACTCTTCTTTTATATCTTTTTCAGCTCCTATGGCTTGCCTGTTGGGGAGGCTACAGTCCAGTCTGACCCAAATGTGGCCACTCAGAGCCAAGGGAGCGAAGCATTGAAAGTGAGTGGAACTTAGGGCAGCCTTTCTGTAAATCATCGTCAACTTTGCTGAAGTGCTGGCTCAGTGTTCTCTCCTGCTTGCCAAAAAACCACCATTTAATCTTCAGTGCTAGGAGATATGTAATGACTGTAATCATTAATACTGAATTCGTGCCTGTGTTTAATGCTAGTCCAAATAACATATGTCAGGTGTTCTACTGTCTGGAAAAAAGAAATGAATACCACTTAAAGAACTTGGACTATGTAATCTTTGTAAAATATACAGCCATTCTGTAATCCATGCATGGTACTGTCCCATTATTTGGTAAAACTGCAAAACCTGTACATTTGCTATACAAAATGTCAAATAGGAAACCAATAATTCCTATGAATTCAAACATTTTGCTCAAAATGTGATAATTTACTTATCTGATTTTCTATCCTGACTCAATACCAATGACTTTGGTCTACATCGAACAAACAAAAAACCATTTGGTATTGATGTCAGCACTGCTACAGTGGTAGCTTATTGGCCAAGATGGTCAAATCATATTAATAATGTTTAAATCCTAGATAATCTCTTTTTTGGAGCATCCATTTCTGCATTTTGACTTATGTCTCTAACCCCAAGAGAAGCAGAGGAAAAACGTTAATTTAAAGTGAGAGAGGACATGCATTTGAAGTCATACGACAGGGAGAAAGGCTGTCTGGCATGGACTAGATAAGCTAATAGGCCTTTTCACCTCTCATTCCTGCCATTCACCGATAAATGAATTGTATGCAACATCTCTTTTTGCAAACGATTGCTTTTAGTATGAAAGAGAATATTGATTCAGTTAGCAAAGGAAAAACGACCCTGAAAGCACTGCTCCAGCAACTGCTTATTCCGCCCTCAAGCTCCCGAGAGCGAGCCCCTAGCCTGCGAGAAGATGAAGAGGTGAAGTGTGAAAACTGGGGCGGTGGGGGTCAGCCAAAGAGCTATTAGAAATGTCTTTGCATCTCACAGAGCCGAAAATCTGCACAATGCTGACACCGTAAGGGGAAGACCTTCAGCGAGCGTAAACAAAAGCAGCTTTGCAACCGATGGCAATTGCCATGGGTGGGTTAGTAGTTGTATTCCCAAAAGGTGTGGAGCGAGGAAGAAATCCTGGATGTGATGCTTCCCTGGGTTAGCCTGGCATTGCCAGGTGGGGCTCCCCCTGACTTGGAGCAGGAAGGGGACGGTGAGGGACACCCCGGCTGTGCTTCTGCTGGGAGATGCTGACGGGCCCCCGCCAGGCAAAGGGCACCCTCGAGCCGCACCGACGGGCAGGGAAAGCGGGACTGCTCTCCTCACCCCCCAAGGTGGGATGCGAGTGTCCCGGGCTAAGACACTACGGGGATAGAAACTTGAGAAACACCTAAAAAGAGAGTGAAACAGGAAAAGAGTCTGAGGTGAAGATTGCTGGTGATGCCTTTGAGAAATCAACATAGAAATTAGGAATTCCTTGTAGAAGTTAATTACCTGTCTCTATGTAATGAGTTTGTCATTTCCTCCAGAATTTCTATTTACCAAAGGAAAAATCTAAGTGCCGGGCAGGAACAACTCTCTACACGACAGCACCTCTATAGTTGTGGAGTATGATACAATAGATGCCAGATTAATTGCATTTTCAAAATATGTCTTGTTTCCTTTCTTCACTTGAAAACAAAGGAAGAAGATTGTAAAGAAACTTGTGTGAAAATTAGAGAAAAGCGTGAGTGATTTTGCTGAGTTTGCTTCTTTGCAAAGTTGTTTTTAATATTTCTATATCCTTTGTAAAAAGTACAGAACAGGAATGTTAATAAGCTCAGGAACCTGATATGAGGGTAATAAAATCTCACTCTCTGGTGTCTGAAAGCAAACCAATGAATTCTGAGGATGCTGGACCATTGCTTCTAGGAAGGACCAGTCTTGAGAGGACTTCAGGTGATGGAGGATTTACTCCCTAACTACAAATGTGTTTATTCTGATTAGTTACTTTCGTTAAAATCTATGTCTCATTTCTAACCTGTGCACTGATCTAAATTATAGAAATATTGAAATGTTGAAATATTGAAAGAGATCAAAAAAGGAGCCAGAACCACCTGAGCTTGACATAGCGGATCATCTTGGGGGGGGGGGGGGGG
>JAVJGG010000005.1:9945094-9955171 GCA_035590195.1 Aviceda cuculoides | reverse complement strand
CCCCCGGATATGGATATAGCGGCCCATATTCCCCCCCCCCCCCCCCCCCCCTTCCTTTAACACTTCTTAAATGCCCTGGTTTCAACAGGCAATAAAAGGAAAGTGAATTGCCTTGTGTAAGCTTGTTTTTTCCAGTAATAATCTTGTTTACATTGGAAAATATTGCATGTATCTTAAATATATATATATATTTAATGTAAATATAGGTACATGTTTCTAGTTCATCCTGGCTTTATTTTCTCAAGTCAAGTCAGTAGGGACAATTTGTTCTCCGTGAAGTTCCATTAGAAAAAAACCTCATGATTCACTCAATGCACTCTAAATAAATTTGATTTTTCATTTGTTTCTTTGGCAATTAGATTAAAGTTATCAAGGTTCAGATGCAAAAAATACGTCAGCAGCCAAATTTAGAAGAACAGTTATCCTATGCTCGGTAGAAAGTGAGGTTCCTTCCCAGGTAATGCACTTACTGCTTCTGAATGCAGCATCTGACCCACCTTCTAGAAGTGCCTCTTTCTACCGCTGTTGCCTGCGGTCCTAACTTTGGGACCTTAGGACTTAACACAAGGTTGCTAAATTCAAGTCCCAACGGGATTTTGAAAAACCTTGATTCCACTATTTTCCTTTGGGAAATGTATGGTTCTAGTATTTGATTAAACTTGTCGATGAGCCATTCCACACTTTTACAGAAACGCTAGAGTATGTATATATTCAAATAACTATATCCTGGACTTTGAAATCAGGAAGATTTGTACATTAGCAGCAGTCTGCTTTTTCTTCCCAAATTCTTTTGGGAATTGCTTTTTCTTCCCAAAAAGCAATGGAAATTAGATTGTACTTACTGAACCAGGTCTAGGATAAGGTACTTTCCCTTCATACAGAGCCCAGTGGTATTCAGGTCCTTCTTTATGAGCATATGGTCCATTGAAAGCTGCTCGGACACTTGCCATGTGGTAAACACATATAGCATATCCTCTAAATATATTGCTATGAAATAAAATTCAAAGACATTATTAACAGAATATGTCACATTCTGTACACATAATACTGGTATTATTGTGTAAGTAAAAATAAGTCACATTTCAACAGTATTCGGGGAGAAAAAAACCTACTTATTGTTTCCTATATGCTCGCCTTAGAACTGCTGTATCCAATATTCTTTACAAAGTCTTTAGTGTGTTTATGTTTATAACATTTCTCTGAGGAAGCTCTGTGTTGTTACCCCCAAATTTGAAGATGGTAAACACAGGCTTTAAATGACTTGTTTATAAACACAGAAGCAGCACAGGGATCTTAGGTTTTATATGTCTTTCATTAGTGATTTAAACAGATTACCGTTTTTCTTTAAGATTTTTCCTGTTGTTACTTTGGAAAGATGGGAATCATCCAATGCTGACTGAAATGAACAGGAGTTTTTTTATATTGAGTGGGAATGTTGGTTGGTGTTATTAGTTAGATCATCAAGATCACTCTACATAGATCAATCCACATAAAAGTACCTTTTTTACTTTTAATTTTTTTTTTAATTTAGTTCCAGAGAAGCGATTCATTATTTTTTAAAGAAGCGTCAGTGCTCTCTACAAAGAAATTATCTCTGAAGACTCTAGAAGGTGACCCAGACCATTTTAATTAGGTGCCTACCTTTCTCTATCGGCATAGGGAGCCAGTAGGAAAGGCTAGGTACCTGCATCCCTAGAGGACCAGATCTGCCTTGCTTTATACCAAAAAAATAAACCAGGAGAGAGAAATAGTGGCAAAAGCACAGTTGCTCTTCTCTACCAGTTACCTCCTAAACTAACAGTTGATGTCCAAGAAACAGGTACTGCGTGCTTGCACTTAACTAGGCTGCAGTGGAAAATGAGGTTGCCAGCAAGACCACAGCTGGTGGTTTAGGCTTCACTAAGAAGTTAGGAGGAATTTCAGCTGCTATCTACTTAAACTTGAATTACAGTGGATCTCTTTAAGGAAGACAGGAGGCTCTGATAAGCTGCTCTTATAAGCATGCAGGAGTGCATATACTTCGACACTAGGAAATTTTCAAGCAGAGAAACATTTAATTAAATTGTGCTCCAGATAGACTGGATCATTGAATGAGACTTCAAGCCCCTGAGTGTCATAGAGCAGTTTTTGCATTAACAAGGAAGCCCACTGTGAATAGAACAGGGATTAAACTGCTTACTATATATTTGCTAAGGGATATTTATCATGCAGTGTCTGCCTCTCAATAGGCTGTTCAAACATTCCTCTATTGCTGCTATCGTTTCTTTTAGTTGTTTACCTTGTAGTGTTGAAGAGGCCAAATATCACTGGATTTTTGTTATCACGAGTTTGCAGTAAAAAGACATCCTCTGTAAAAATTAAATGAGGTGTTATTGGTAGCAAAGTACTTTTCTCAGCCCCGAAAGAGAAACTTCACTGCTTGTTAAAAGTGTAATCCCATTTTACTCATATATGCTATTTAATATCATGCAAATTTTAAAAGCAATCTTTAGAAACGATGCAATAAGTAAAGGCATAACTGATGATAGTCAACTCCATATGTATAGAGCTTCATATACATTGGAAACAGAACACTAACAACCATTCCCTGTTAATGAATACAAGTACAATATTTGACAGTAAAATGTGTTATCATGAAAGTGTGTGTTTTGTATGATGGTTTTAAGTTTGTTGCAGTCTAACATATTTACCTAATTCATCAAAATGTGTATCGATTCCATTTCTCCCGGGCACAGAGCAAACCAGCCTGGTTTTGAGGAAAGTGCTCCATTTATTCACGAGCATTCGCTGGCCTCCCATATCATTCTGCATAGGAAGAAACAAATGCTGATGGTAATTTGAATGAGTAAGTCTAGAAGCACAAACATCTCTGCTGAACTAGCTGCTCATTGTATCTTTTAATGTTGAAAGCATGCATTTTCAAACCACATGTCTATTACTAGCACTATTTCTCTGGAGTCAGTTTTCAAGTAGGATTGCACTGATCGAGTTCAGGTCTCATTAAGAGCTGTGGGTTTATAAGAATTTTTTGATTCTGTACCGCATCCATGGATACTTTTAACTACACAGCTGTTAGAAAGCTTTTTTATATCTCATTTTTGTTAACTGGAAGTACTGAGTACATTAGCAAAGTTTAGTTTTACTTCAGGAGCTCAGTGCAGGGTTAGATCAACACATTTGGAAACTGCAGCCCTAAATCTATCTGTAGAGCTGGTACAGCTGGGGCAGGTTTGAGGAAAGTGTCTCTACATGGTGTTCTAACAAGTTCTCAACAATTTCAAATAATTCCTGCTTTGCTATGGCTGTCTCATCTTTTTATTGCTATTGCAACTGTTGGACTGACAAGAAAAGGGGCATTTAGTACTACTTCGTAATCAGATTCTGTAACCTTAGGGCAGCATCCTCAAAGCTATGACCTTATATTCAGATAGACTGTGTAACTTCGTGCTGAAGGCTCTGTAATAGGCTTGCAAAACTCCTCTCACAACGTCATTCTAAACTACTGAAATTAATTGATCTCCTCTGCTTCACACTGAGATCTTAAGAAAACAGAGATCTCTTTTCCTGAGAAAAGTAGAAATATACAGAGTAGGTGCCTCTGTGTTGCAAAATCTGTTACAGCTCAGATGAAAATATAAGAGCTGGGAAAAAAAAGCCAGCTAACATTTTTTCATTCATTAAATCAAATTTTAATTATAGCATACGACTGTGAAGTTAATGTCCAAATGATAAAGGATTTGGAGTTTTGGACAGGTGGAAGAGAAAGGTCTGTTGGATTTTGGTTTAACTCATGGCTAGAGAAAAGACATTCAGGTGGATATATTTCAGACTAGAGGGAACTATTAAAATAATCTGTTCAGGCATCTACCAGAACATAGGCCAAAGAATTCTACTTCAGATCTTGATGCAGGTTCGAATTCAGAAAGCCAACTGACTTTATGAACATTAGGGTCTTAAGCTGCAATTTGGTACTTTGCATACTTCAGATGTTTTAAGTTATACATGAGTTCTCCTTAAGAAATTTTAATAGGTTGTATGCTGGTGAGCATATGTGACATATACTATACATTGAGGTGACAGAAGAATTTTAAATTGTATCTTGCTCTTTGCCCAAAAGTTTTAGGAATGTATCCCCTACAGTTAGGAGGGGGAATGTAATATTTTTCAGAAACAAAATCAGATGCTAAGAAATAATCTTCTTATTCCTTCCTTTAATCAAGCAGATGTAGTCCCAATGGGAATGGGAGAGCTCCTCTCACCAGCCTTACCGTAGTTCAATTAACAGAAAAGGAATGCACCCAAACTTCATCAACTGCTCAGAGAGGGCCAGTTATGGGCAGCTTAATCTGGGAGATCGTATGTGAACAGTGCTCCTCTCCAGCAACGGCCTGAGATCTCCTTCCTGTGGGGGGGCCACAGAGCCAAAAAGAGATGGGATCAACACTGCAGGAGCACGGCCTGAGTGGGGAGTGGGTAATCGTGCAGGGCAGTGGAGGGAAGCAAGGTCTTTCCTTGCAACTTTGCTGTTCCTTCTGGTAAGCCTTATGCCTGGCTGTGATAACAATTTGCTGGACAATTCAGTCCTTTGTTCTAGTTTCCTACCTGCACAATTTTCCTTAGTTGCCGTTGAGAAGAAGAGGAATGAGAGATGAAATGAAAATATTAATTAGCTACTATTTATAAAGCACTCTATAGATAGTTGACATTGCACCCCTCCTATTGTTCTTGCATAGAAAGAGGTTTTCAAAATTTACAGAATCACAGAATGGTTGAATTTGGCAGGGACCTTGGGAGATCATCTAGTCCAACTGCCCTGCTCAAAATAAGTTGATTTGAGGAAGTTGCTCAGCAAATTGCTCAGGCCTGCGTCCAGTCGGGTTTTGAATATCTCCAAGGATGGAGACTCTGGGCAACCTCTGTCAGTGTTCAACCACGCCGGCAAAAAAAAAAATGTGTTCTTACATTCAGGTGGAATTTCATGTGTTTCAATCTTTGCCTGTTGCCTCTCATCCTACCCAGCTGACCGACAGGATAGCCATCGACCCTGCACAAATGCAGGTGAGTTCAGTCTGCTCCTTGCTGACCACATCGGAAGGCAAGAGGGAACTTGGTGGCAGAGAGGACTGGTGGCCGGGCTGGTCCTCTCACCAGGAATGTGAAGGGACACCAGTTTATGTCAGCTGTGAGAGCTACAAGAGGCCCTGGACCTACAGCCAATGCTAAGGGCATTGGAGCCTTGATCTGAATTGAGAATATGGATGTAAGAGAGTCCTGTGGGCAACTGCTATTACTGTTACCATGTATCAGCCCAAAGAGAGGTGGAGCTGAATAACAAGATTTCTGAACTTTGCCCTCCTCTCTCAGCAAAATTTGTCTTCAAGCGAGGTTTTGGATCGCTTTTGAATTTTCTAATGCTTGAGGCTGTTTAGATGTAGGGTTTTCATTCAGACCTATAAATTACTCTCACATACATTAACAGATGCCATATTTGCCTGGGCAAGAAGGACCAAAGAAAGCAGCCTGCTTTTTTTCATTTAGCTGGGGAATCAGAAAAAGGATCTTACCGCACATACGCGTCCCACTCTAGTATATATGGCATGAGTGCTTGTCTCTGCCTCTAATGCTTTTTCAGTAAAGAAGAAATATACTTTGTTATCATCATGGTCTTCATTGTCAGGAATCATGTATGAGCCAACAAATTTTGGTTCTTTAAAAGAAAACAAAAATGAATTTAATTCAAGTTTATTAAAACTTTCTTTTACTTTTTCAATCCTTAAAACCAGCAGGTAGCAAAGAAAAAATAAAATTAAAGAATCAGGGATCTGTCAGTCAGAGAGCTACCTAAGGGGAATAGGGTGATAGGAAAAAGAATCTTTATTCTTTTTTTTTTTCTTTTTGTGGGTGGATATCTATAGAACATGTGGAAAACATTAATGTCAAACTATTTTTATAGCTCCAATTCACAAATCAATATTCCCTCGTATGAGTGCAAAAAAAGAGACCTCTTTCCAGTCCCATTCTCTGGGGTTTATATATTTTAATTTGGATTAGGCTAAAACCTGGCACTAATATTCACATAACAATCTCTGATCTCATGCAAACCAGGTGTATAAATGTCAACTTCAGACAAACGGCCTTTTAGATAAAGAAAAATCTCTAGTAGTTCACCTAATGGATGCTACATGAACATATATCTTCATAGACAGAAGATGCATTGTGTATCTTTGTCATGAAATAAAAACCTTCTAAATTTTTTCCTGTTTTGACATTTTGCTGCGAAATTGAAACCTAAGTTCAGACTTCAGTCCATGCCTGTATGACTTTTAACCCCACACCAAGCAGAACTGTGAATGGTTTCATCTCACTGAATTGTAGCAAAGTTTTTACAAGTTTTTTAAATAAGAATGTCATTCATACAGTTAGTATGATTTCTTAAGAAGCAGTGGGTACTGTAAATATTTTCTAACTTCCTGTCCTATGAAAACAGTCATTGCATTTTAAGACATTGATACAGCACTTGCTAATTTTCTTAAGTGTTTTTAATAGAGATTTTAAAATATTGCCTTTCTGCAAATTTAAATTTCAAGTGTAGATAAAATGAAAAGCAAAGTTCGAGAATTCTGTATCTAAAAAAATGAAATCTTCCAGAGAGATGAGAAGAGAAAGTTCACCCGCATATTGTGAACATCCACCTGACTGCTGCTACCCATACAGAGCCAGTCTAAACACTCAGTTCAGCAAGGCTCTAAGTATTGGACTTAAAGCAGATCTAAGAATATTCTAAACATATTTAAAAAAAAAAAAAAGTATTTAATTCAAGTCTTAGGCCATATTTGTGTAGGAAGAAATAAACAGCATAACTATTTTCTCTGTTCTGATTCAGGGGAAAACTGCCTTGAAATTTGAAAGAAAAAACTTCTATGTCCTTTCACTGAAAAGATGATGCTCACCATATGAATCACCATAAAAGGCAGTTATTGATTCTCCTTGCCAAACATTAGCAGTAATTATGTCACTGTTATGATGAAATATTGCAATACTTTGGGAGCAAAACAAATCAAGATCCTGACTCTCCATTTCACAGAAATTTCAACACTTTGATATTCAGTTACATTTCACATTGAAGAGTATGAAGCAAATTCTAAATTTCCCAGCATATGATTTTTCTCAGTATCTGTCTTGTGAAATATTTTAATTTTCTTCTTTAAAATTACCTGCTTTAACTTTTTATTTCATTTAACTGTATGATCATCATATGTTTATTATTTTGCATTATTGCATGATATCTCTTTAGTACACAACTTGGCAAAGATTGAGTTGTTTTATTGCAACGTAAAGTCAAAATGATCTCATCAAGAAAAAAAGAGTAATGTATTCTATTTAGAAGCTCCCATTTATTAAAGAGAGAATTTTAAAATATTATTTTAATTCTATCTGGCATATCATGAAATAGTATAGAATATTCAGGGTATAAATTAAAATAAATTTTTAAAGTGAAAAATGAACGTTTTTAAAGTTCCACTTGTTAAATCCAATATGTAATCAAAGTAAAGGTTTTAATTTGTTCATCCTGGCAGGGGGTTCATGAAAAATTTCATGCAAAAGAGAGAGTTTAAACAAATTCATCCCCAAATGTATATACATATGCATGACCAATATCTTTTTAATTTCTGGTTAAACAGAAATTGTCTAGTCATCTGAAACACCTCTGGTTCCTCCTTCTCCTCCTTCCCGTACCTTTCAACAGGCGCTCACTGTCGGGTTCAGTTCGGAGATGGGCCATGCGATTCATGGTGCGAAAGAGAGCAGCATCTCTTCCCCAGTAGTCACTGTAGAGACCAGTAAAAAGTTCACCACCTGCAGGTCATACATTAAAAAAACAAAACCAAAACAAAACAATTGGGTAATGCTCTATGTATTAATTTCATTGCATATGATAGGGACTGCATTATAAACATGGCTCATTAGTATTTGCTCAAATTCAGGTAAGAAGGTGAGTTACTAAGTTACATATAGTCTAAAGAATATGTGGACATCATTCCCACCAGCACTGCAACATTTACAGTTGGAACAGCACAGGGACAAGAATTTTAAATGTCATTCATGGGCTTGGCCTCATTTTCAAAACTGACTTAGAGACTTCAGGATGGATTCACACGCAAAACACAAAGGCATTAAATTAACATCTAACCACATCTGCCACGGTAACATCTGCCACGTCAGGCACCGAAGTTCAAAGATCTCACTGTCATTCCGTTAGTGCCTGGCCCTGGAGACACTGACCCTTTGTCAGCACCGAAATTTTCACCGCTGCAAAGACTCTGACCAGTGGTTTGCTTCTGAGCACTTCCAGACGTGCCCTGGTCTTGCTAATGAGAAGCAACAAATTGCTTGGTCCCAGAACTGGGAGGGACATGTTGGGTTTATGAGGAGCCAGAAATAACAGGAGCCAGAAGATGGGATGGAAATGCAGCAGCAGGTTTCAGAGGATGCAGTATTAAGGAAAAGAATAGTGATAGCTGCACCAAACCGGTGATTTGGGCTACACTTCATGGATACAGCTGAAGGCTAAACCGCGCCTGAATCCACAGATCGGACCCCAAACAGGGCCGTGCTTCCCGAGCACAGCTGTCAGATTTGGCTCTGTGCAAAACATGGCTGGAAAAAAGATTCATTAGTGAAGCACATACTGAAAACGCTGGAGGGCTGGAGGCAGTTATCTCTCCCGTTGACGAGATAAGAAGCAGTACCTGCTACCTTAGAAGTGCTTTCTATAAACAAGCACATGTTTTATTAGGCTGAGGGGGGTTTCCAGCTAGCCTACTGGAGCTGTTCCACTTTATCTGAAATAACTACAGTGTGGGTATAATTCGCTGGCTGAGGGGCTTAGGTATTCAGTGGACAGAGAAAAACAGCCTTTTTTTTTTTTTTTTTCTGGTCCAGCAATAACTTGTTTTCATATCCTTAAAATATTCATCAAGTGGGGACAGGACTTGAGATCTCATCCATCCTGCATAACTGGTGATGAGAATTTCCTGAAAAATTTATGGGAACTAATTAAAAGCTTTAGGTGGCATTCACAAATTAAGCAAGAATAGGAAAATATTATAAATAATATGCTGATTTCCAGTAACTGTTGAACAATCTATATGTAATTTGGTACAACTGGATCATATATATGTTAAAAAATCCACCCTATTTCTGTCTGACCCATCTAAAATTGTGATATTGGATATATTTTACTTTGGTGAAATACCAGCAATAATTCTACCTTTTAGTTATGCATGGGTACAATTCCCCTTAACTGACTAAGCATTAAGAATAATAGATTTCATATCCTTGTGGATTTAGATTAGAAATTTTTTAGGCCCAATTTAAGAAGCATTCAGTTATTGTCACTAGGTGGCATCCTTATGTCAGAAAATAACACAGCAGGATTTAAACTGCACAAGAAGAGGGAAATAAATTATTTCCAGTTGGTGGCTAATCTGAGTGAAGGTTTCAGTGACACAGCTTCCTACCCCCTAATCAAAATAAACGATTGATCCATTCAAATAATATTTGCTAGCATTTATAAAGGATTATACCAAAAGCAAGAATTTTGCTTGTTGGTCTCCCTCAAAGTGTGAATTTTATTTCTCTTAAGAGATATATGTGTATTGAATGATACTATAAGCCTGAATAATGATTCTGAAAAGTTTATAGTTTGGCAGCTGGGCCTGGTTCAGAAACCTCTGCTGATTTGGAGCTGAGCGTAGTTTTACCTTAGGCTTCAGCATATAAAGAATGAATATTGCCTTGTAAAATATATGGTCATGATTTAGTGAAATGAAAATTAAGTATAAATTAGAGCATCAGCAGAAGTTAAGGTTAACCAAAACTAATAGAGAGCTTTATTTTTTAAACAACACAGACCTGCTTAAACAACAGGATTTGCCAGTGTCTGAATAATGTTCCAAACAATCTTCATAACCCTAATTAATGTGTTATACTAGTCATAAATCCCCCTTTAAGGATTCCACTGGAAAAAAACCTCAGACTGGCGTTTTTTTTTTTTTTTTTTTTTTTTTGTGGTTA
>JAVJGG010000005.1:9880689-9944994 GCA_035590195.1 Aviceda cuculoides | reverse complement strand
ACTTCATACAATTGGCCTTGGCCCATCAATCCAGCCTGTCCAGATCCCTCTGCAGAGCCTCCCTACCCTCAAGCAGAGGGTATCCTTCATGACATGAAGGCAACTAAATCAACAAGGACGTTACAAGTGATTGGGTGGTTATACACTGTTACAGTGATGTAACATTTGCTTGGAAGTCTAACTGATGATAGCCTGGCCTCTAACATCAGCATACTGAGCATGCACCTTCGGACCGAGCTAGCAATGTTTTGGATACTCACGTGTTGTGCGAAGCTCCTTACTGTGCAATTTGCCAGAGGCGTAGGGCTGAGAATGTGGCATTTGGTCTCTAATAAGTCAAGTTCAAGGAAGATTATGTCATTATTTGGCCCCTGAAAGGAAAAAAAAACCAACAAGAATTGTAGTAATTACTTCACAAAACATCACTAGATTTCTTCTCTGGGGCTGTGGTGTGGTCTCTATTGCTGACTGTCATTGGGTAGCTTCAGGTATACACTAGCGTAACTGAATAGCTCCTTACTATTTAACTTCATAAAACATGGGACCCAGTTTTTTAGCTGGAGTAAGTCAAAACAGGTCACATTGATTTTTTCCAGCTAAGGAACTGGCCCATAAATTTTGGAAAGTCCAGCCTGTACATAGTGGGTCAGTTCTCTCAAGTTAACTTGATTTTGTTTTGTTGGGTAGTTTTAAAAAATCAACAGCCATCTTTGTTGATGAAAAAACTTCATGTTTCTATAACCAGATACCAAATAAACACAGGTGCACATTGGCTTGTCCCATTTAGTCCATTGGACTTACACTGAATTGCACCAGCTAAGTTCTAGCCCCAATACTCATGTTGTTTATGGACTGCAGGATCTTTTATGGTTGTTCCTGAACCTTTGCAACTATAACATAAGACATGTGAGTGGAAGGGCAGAAGTGAGTTCCCTAGATCCAAGACTGACTCTGAGGTTTGAGTCATGAGTGATTCCATTTAAACCAATGAAGATATTTTACTATAAAAGTATTAAATATGAACAAAGCAGTGTCACCAGTGCTTTTGTGGGGGTAAATCTGGGCACACTTCTAATCTCATTAATGCCTTTTTTAGTCTCTTGTGAATGACTTTGGTATCCTCTGTCCCATAACAACTAGAAAACAGCCGCGGAGTTTCATTCTTGTTAATATTTGGGACTGTTTTCAATGTTTTGAGAGAATCAAAGGTTCTGAATGGGTGTATACACTGTATTCATGACCACTTCTACAGTCTTTCTAGATGCCTACAATGATAGCAATAGATCTTAGCGAAAATGAGACTACAAGCCACAGTTATTTCCATTCAGCTTCCTTGTCAGCTCAATGGGATATTAGGTAAAATTAATGCCTACTACAAAATCACTAATAGCATGGAGTTACGATAGGTATGCATTTAGCCAGTAAATAATTACCTGCATCATAAAGATTATCCTCACAGTTTTTCTCCAGATTAGCTACTCAAAGGGCTCATGAATCAGCATTTTAAATGATCTGCCCCAGCAAGCACGCTGCATTTGTAAACTGAGCCCTTTCTGGCGTTGTACAAAAATATCTGAACATTCCTCTCTCCCCCTATGTTCTGCTCTTTGAGAGATACATTCCAGTGACCTGGATTCTCAACTGTTACCAGGTGGCATTGCCCCATTTAAATCAACAGAGCCATGCTGATTTAGCCGATGTGAGGATACAGCCCTTGGCAGGGCTTGTTGGTCATTTCCAAGCATCTGCAGGTTAACACAATGCTCTGCCTGCAAGCTCCTCACTTACCTGGGGTAGCACGCGGATATTCTCAATTCTGTTTAAGGCAAACTTGTATCCGTGATGACTGTGGCCATTAATATAACTCACAGCTACTTCAGCTGCTGCTTCAGATTCTGGGTCATCACAGCCCAAGGGAGCAGGGGGAGCTGCTGGTACAGCTTTGTGAATTGGAAGCTGAACGAGCAATATCAAAGCTACTAGTGCCTTCATGGCACCTGAGGAAAACCGATCCCTTTCAGAAATCAAGATCTAAGAATACTGTTCAGATGGTAGCTAGAACTGGGGTCTCACTTATATAGTACATACCACAGACTTCGCATGAGCGCATGTCTGATATTTGTCCCAATTCCAAGAGGTATTGCAAACAACAAAAGAGAAAAGTAAATGTTAGGACATCAAGCTGACTGATTAATATTGGCCAAAGTAAATTTTATCAGGTAGGATATTGCAAAGTCTGCTAAAGCAGCTAAAGAAGAAAGTGTCAGCAAAAATAAAACATAATTTTTAGACACTCTTCTACCAACCAAATACAGTACATGCAAGAGGAATATGATCCCTCCTGTTAAATGTGTAGAGATGCTAGTGCTAATTAAGCTTTATTGTAAACAAGACGCATTCTGTTAGGGCCCAAATCTCACCAGACATCAGTCTAAATTATGAGATCAGTAACACGATAAATTAGAAAATGGAATTTGAAACAGTTCTAAGGATCACATTCAGCAGTAAATGTAATTGTATAGCAACTTTTGCTACTGAATTCATTTGGAATAGGAAATAAGACATAGTTTCTAAATCTTTTGCATCAGCTCTTTCTTTCTCTGAATAATCTGAATACTTCCAGTAGTTCCTGAAATTTTATTTTGCAAAGCAAGCATATCGTAGAAATTTTTCTGGAGTATATTGTACAGATTTAAGGATTTGGCAGAAGATCCTAGAGGGCACAAAAGTGTTTTAAGCAGAAGGTAAATGAAAACCAGCTGCTTAAATGCTCAGGAGCGCTCGACCCCAGCTTATATTTACATTCACAGTATACGTGTTTACAAAACAGTAACTGGATAACAAAAATGTTCTATGGAGCAGAATATAGCTTTTATGATGTGTCCAGCATTCAAGATCTTTAATTTAAGCTGAGATGACTTTAGCTAGATAGACTCTAGCTCAACCAATACCAAAGTTTTTCCTGCAGGGATTTCAGAGTAGGTTTCTATGATCCATTTTATGGTGGTGAAATCTCTGTTGTCATTTTCAAGGAGTTCAGAAATTAGTTGCAGATTTGAGATGAATAGGAGGACTTCAGGATATTTGGAAGTTTTCACTTTAAATAAGTATTTCTCAGCTTGCACAATAGCATGAGTGAGGCTAAAAGATTTGTAAAAAAAAGCAGTCTTGAGTCATGACTCTCCCTTCCAGAATCTGGAAATACAGAAAACATTGTAAATAGAAATGGTATAGTTGAACAGATTAAGTGATGAAGAAGGAGAATGTGAAGAGACTAAAGAGATGGAATGCTTTCCTTCAGCTGTGTGGGATGAGGTGAGTTTTGGATACTAGGATTTGCATATTCAAGAGATTCCTGGGGAAAAGAAAGGCTCTTCCTCTCTCTTGGAGTAAAAAATTGCTCTGAGCATGGTTCATTTCTTCCCCTTACTTGAAGCAGGTGTTGTTTGGCATTTGTTCTGTTGTGTGGATGGTCATCTGTCTTCTTGACTTTGGCCTGGAACACTTAAAGGCTGAAGGTCTGGTGTCCCAAAAAAATACTCTGAGTGTTCCTTGTGGGTATCTTTTGAATCATGGCAAATTTAGTTAGAGAGATAGTGTTTTACTCTTTACTTTTAACCCACAGCTCAGTTTCTAACGTGTGAATCTTTTATTTCCCTTTTTCCTTTTCCGGTATGAAACATTGAGGTAAACTTCCAACAGGTGCAGACTCAAATTGATTTTCACCTAAGTGAACTATAATTGCCCCAGCGAAGGACTTAGACCATTATTTAAAAATTTAGTGTGGTCATTACTCAGTTTCTTAGGTTACATTTTCTCCACTTCAGAGTTGCAGATACTGTAGGATGTATAACATTTCTGCAGTCAAGCTGTAGGTATTGCTAGATATAATATATAACCCAGTTTAGTCAACTTCAGGTTCCATTTTCAAAGAAAAACTTAAAACCTCAAGTGGCAAACAGGATTTATTATCTTCTTTCTTCCCTTACTCCATTGTCACTCACATACAGTATTCCATTTACCAAGCAGGATGAAAAGGAAATACTTTGGAATCGGCTGTACCTCTTCTCAGTTTCTCTATAGGCTTACTCAAGACCTTCCCCTCTTGGTGACTGTATAAACTTTCTTTGCTGTCATACGGAGGATCAGAAATGTGCCCACATGATTATTAATGCTCAGTGAAATGCAGAATATTTGCAGCTAGCACTTTTGGGGTTACTCGTGATATGTGTGAGGAAATCTGTATTTGGTTTTTATGTTTGTGAATGGAGTTTGAAAGTGCAATCAGGTGGTTTTGCTACAGGTAATATGACAAAGGAGCCTTTAACCTTTTGGATACAGATCTGACACAGATCTGCCTAATTATTCTCTTCTGGAAGTGAGATTGCTGATGTCAGTTCCCTGCAGGCCTGTGTCCCACCACGACCGGCCCTCTTTTGGCACCCTCACTCAAGAGGCAATAATTGCAGAAATAACTTCTCATTGAACTCAGTGCAGGTCTATTCTCTCCCTTTCATGTCTGGGACATAGAAAAAAGATGTCCTTCAGTAATGGCTGCAAATAGTTCTTACAGCACAAGAAAGTGAGCTGAATCCCATGGGCTCCTGGACAGAAGGTCACATCTCAACCCCACTGAAGTGAACAAGTCTTTCACAGAATCACAGCATCACAGAATGGTTGACATTGGAAGGGACATCTGGAGGTCATCTTGCCCAACCCCACTGCACAAGCAGGGCCACCTAGAGACAATTGCCCAGAACCATGTCCAGATGGCTTTTGAATATCGCCAGAGAGGGAGGCTCCACAACCTCTCTGGGCAACGTGTGCCCATGCTCGGTCACCCTCACAGTAAAGAAGTGTTTCCTGATGTTCAGACAGGACCTCCTATTTCAGTTTGTGCTCATTGCCTCTGGTCCTGTCACTGGGTACCACTGAAAAGAGCCTGGCGCCATCCTCTTTGCACCCTCCCTTCAGGTATTTGTATACATTAAGATCCCTCCAAGCCTTCTCTTCTCTATGATAAATAGTCCCAGCTCTCTCAGTCTTCCTTCACAGAAGAGATGCTCCAGTGCCTTAATCATCTTCGTGGCCCTTTGCTACACTGTCTCCAGTATGTCCATGTCTCTCCTGTACTGAGGAGCCGAGAACTGGGCACAGCACTCCAGGTGTGGCCTCACCAGTGCTGAATGAAGGGGAAGGACCACCTCCCTAAAGCTGCTGGCCATACTTTGCCTAGTGCAGCCCGGGATACCATTAGTCTTCTTTGCGGCAAGGGCACATTGTTGGCTCATGTTCAACTTGGTGCCCACCGGGACCCCCAGGTCCTTTCCAGCTAGGTGGGCCCCAGCATGTATTCCTGCATGGGGTTGTTCTTCCCTAGGTGCAGGATTTCAAATTTCTTGTGGAATTTCATGAGGTTCCTGTCAGCCCATTTCTCCAGCCTGTCATTGTCCCTCTGGATGGCATCACGATCCTCTGGCGTATCAGCCGCTCCTCCCAGTTTTGTGCCATCTACAAACTTGATGGGAGTACACTCTGCCTCATCATCCAGATAATTAATGAAGACGTTAAACAGGACTGGACCCCAGTATTGACCCCTGGGTTACACTGCTAGTTACTGTCCTCCAACTAGATTTTGTGCCACTGATCACCATCCCCCAGGCCCAACCATTCAGCCAGTTTTCAATCCACCTCAACCCACCTTTCATATCAGTAGTGTTAGACTTTGGCCCTAGTGAATTAGGTTGCCTGAGAGACTTGACAAGGCTTCACTGTGATGGAAGTAGAACAAGCTGGGTTTGCTGACCTTGTTATATAAAATATAGTATTGATTCTATGCTCAAGAATTGAGGCTCCACTGAATCTCAGTTCTTAATAATTCATATAAACCACAATGGAAAGGTGAGTTGATGGTTTACTTTTTTGCTTTCTCTTTTTTTTTTTTTTTGGTTGGATGCTTAGAACAACTAGTGATGATTGGAAACTTGCTGCCCCTGCTCATCCTCATCTGGAAAAAAAGCAAAGAATTGCTTCTGCAAGATGTCAAGTTGACACCTTCCTGAGCTTAAAATTCACGCAAATTAAACAAGCAAACAGATAAATATCATCTTTTTAAAGCTTCAGATCAAAGATAAACACTTGTGGGGATTTCTGAGGCTCTCTTTTCAGATTACTAAGACGTCATTTTTTGGTAAAGCAGACAGAACTGGTCCAATTCTCTGCACCACATCAAAAGATGCATTTCTGAGCAGTCAGGCATTGTACAGTACCACAAAACTTAATCACCTCTTGCTTTACACTTGATTAAGTACATTACTTTTGGATCATAGAGTTCACAAGATATTGGAACATCAGGGCTGTCTTCTATATAGCCGTCACCTACACAGAAACCTGCACACTAAGGCAAGAAAATGTCTGCAGGGAAAATGTCAGATAGTTAAAGTGACCAGTCTTGTCAAGGCAGCATATTGCTTCCTTAAATGACAGTATAATAAGCATTTAAAAATAAAGTGTATGAAAATCCATAGAGGTCTGAGAAAAACCTCAAGACAAATTAGACTAATTGATTTGCCTAGTCTTATTGGCCTCTTTCCAGTACATGGGCAAATCTTCAGCAGATGTAAGTTGGCTTAGATTCACTACAGTCCAAGACCCCAGTGTCCCTGTACCAGAAATTTCAGGCTGCAGAAAAGCCTG
The DNA here is from genome assembly GCA_035590195.1 of Aviceda cuculoides. NCBI lineage: Eukaryota > Metazoa > Chordata > Aves > Accipitriformes > Accipitridae > Aviceda > Aviceda cuculoides. The sequence continues at coordinate 9,938,298 of JAVJGG010000005.1, read as the reverse complement.
TGAGTTCTGAACAGTTTTACCAGACTGTAATAGTACAACATTATATGTTAACTTTTTTTTTTTTAATATGAGAGTCTTTAAGAGAAGGAAGGCTGATCATGTGCCATAGTTTGCTGCAGTATTTGCAGCTGAGAGATTTCTTACTGTGAGAAATAAAATGTGCAGACATGGCATCTAATTTGGGAACCTCAAGTTTTGGGTGCCCAGCTAGAGATTCCTTTTCACTCAACTTTGCTGATGTCAATCTGTTAATCTCTATTTCCTTTTAACTGTAAAATGGAAATAACTATTTTCCATTTTACTTCTGTGATCTGAAATAACTCACTGAATTTTCTAAAAAGTTTCGATATCACTGGGTAGAAGGATCTATTCAAAACATTAGAGGAATCTAAGAGTCAAGCAAACCAGATGCTAGTCAGTAAAAAATTAGGGATTCCTGGACTTACTGGAGATGTAGCAGGGTTGAGAGGGTTGAAATTTGGGCTTTAGTACTGATTATTTCAGAGAAATTTTATTTGCTGGAGTTTCTTTACAATAACTGTACTGGCTTTTTTTTTTTTTTTTTTTTTTTTATTGTGGTGAAATGTAATACAAAATGTGATGCTTTTATCCTTTCAACACTGTTGTGAATCTTGGAAAATGCATCAGTGCAGGGTAAATGATTCGTCACATATTGCTAGTGATCAGGATTGACATTTATAAGTCCAGATGTTCAGAAATTTGGATATGAAGCCTATACCTCCTGTTTGGCATAGGTATAAAATGTTAGTATACGTAACTAATCTGCTGTTATGGCATTCTACCATATAGCGAGGAAGTTATCACTGATTTTATCTGTGAGATCCCGAGGGGGAGAAAATGGAAGTTCCAGTCTTGGGTGGATATTGTTCCATGAAACATATTGCACAGATACAGAAATTAAATCTGATTTTTACCCTGAAATGTTACTAAACTAAACATAAGACAAGTATCAAGTGTGAGCAGACAGGTCACCTCACCTAAGGAAAGCAATGAGACAATACTGATAAGTGTGACTGGCAAAGACCTCTGTACAAGAACATTCAACATAATTCTGAGATCTTTTGCACTTTGGACATTAGGAGGAGCTTCTCTTTTCCTCTTCAGTAGTCTTTTGCACATCCTTTAAATCCATGTTAGAAGTTTTGAACATTGCTAGGTTTTTAAAGGTGCCGACTAATTCTAGATTTAGAGACAACCTGAGGTTGGGGTTTGAAAAATCCTGGCAAGATTCCTACTCTTTTCTCCTCCATTGAAAAACTACTACTACATATCAGCTCGCTCCCACCTTGGTTGCAGGGTTTCATACTGCTGCACATCACGCGGAGAAACTAGTATCTTCCAGTGAAAACCAACTGAGCAGTTTCACAGACCTTCACCACTCCTCCTCTCTTCCAGTCTACCCTCAGCTTCACATGTATTTGACAAATTGCTAAAACTTAAGTTTTAACACAGCCTGGTTAATCCTGCTAGAACAAGAATAGAAACTTCTTTCCTTATTTAAACAAACGAAAAAAATCCCATGGACCACAAAAATCAGTTTTAGCTCAAGTGACACATGCACACTTTTTAACTAGCATTCTTTTCAGGCAAACAAATACATCAAAGTTCAGTTGGGACCACTTAGAAAATATGTTTATTTTTTGCCCTTTGCTCAGAGCAAAATATTAACATAACCAAATACAAACCTTTTTTTTCTAAAACCAAGAATTCCTAGATGACAACCCTTAAAGTAAAACAGATTGAAGCATGTGATTTAATTTAAAAAACTTAATATATACAAGGGATTTCTATAAATAGGCTGCTTCCTCCTTAGAAGTGGGTTTCCTTCGTTTGTTACTGGCATGTTTTGTGTACCTGCTTCCAATTGGAAGGTAATGCAAACACAAGCTATTATTCATCAGTAGTCCTTTTTGTGTGAAATCTCCATTATATCAGTTTCTACAAAGTAGACTAGCAGTAGCACCTTTCATGCATTTCTTTGACTGTCAGCCAGTTATTACTCACATGACAACTAAAATCAGAATAGAATACCAATTCACATTTTTAGCAAGTGATGTTTTTCACAGTAGGAAAAAGAACAAATTCAAAATAAATTAGCTATTGTTTAGCTGCTAAACTTCCTCTGTATAATTGTACTTTCTGTTTGTCACTCAAGTATTCTGTCTTCTGTTTTGAGAGAAAATTTATTTATTTTAGTTCATTATCTAGAGTAAAAGAAAAGACACAAATACATGAAACTGTTTTAAAACTGCAAAATGAGAAATTATCAGAATGGATTCCCTGTAAAGAAAAACATATTCAAATGTAATTTAGGTTCTCAACACTTGCTTTTGATATATTGCAGGTAACAAAACATAGACATAAACTAATTTCTCAGCTTTCAAGAGCTAGAGTGGTCTAAGTTAATCAGTGTGCATGATCTGATATCAAAAATAGCTTTGGCTATTGAAAGCAGATGGGAGAGTTCATCAGAAAAAGAAGTCCAAAAGTTTTATATGCTGTTTACCTAAACATACACATTTTATTCAGCCTGCCTGCCATCCAATATCTCTTCTGTTTCCTGATGCTTACAATAAATTGCTAGAAGTTAATTGTTCATAAATTGAGGAATTCATCACAAGCTACTTTACCACTGGGTCAGATAACCTTTAATAAAACTTATGACAGCATGGATATTTAGTTTTAAAGCCAAGTCACGAACTATTGTTTTCTTGAAGTGGGTATTTTAACCAATGTGTTGAAATACATGAAGAGATACAGAGCAAGAGATTCTCTTTCTTCCTAAATTAATCTAGCTAAATCTGGTTCTAATTAGCAATGGTGCAAATGATCTTTCAAAATCAAGATTTCAAAAGCTTTTAAACTTTTATCAGAGGTATGTAAAGTTTCTGTGTTAGCCTAATCCTCACTGTTAGCCAACAGCCACACTGGTGTAGGCTGCTGTGTTAATGTGAGTTGCAGAGGTGCAAACAGGTTTTGAATTGTTTAATGAGGAAGAAGAGGATGCTGGGATGTGAAAGGCTTTGCTAACAAGTTTGCATAAAGCCTTTTCAAGGACGTGCACGTTGGCTGAACCTACATGTGAGAGTGGAGGTAACCCTGGGCTGTAGCCTCCAAGGGCACGCTGACCCCATACCAGGAGCAGAAATTGCTCCTGACCCCATACCAGGAGCAGATTTCACTTTCTAAGAAAACTGGAGTGCATGAAGAAGAAAGGAAACTCCAAGCATTGGAGGAAAGACTGTAAGACCAGTCCTGGAGGGTGCATGGTGCAATTTTCATCTCTTGTCATTCTTGAGCTGGAATCAGGGCTCAGCTGGATGAAGGAGCATCCCTTCCTTCAGAGTGCACTTGACATTAGAGTTCTCAGTCTCATTTTTAAATGTCAATTAAAAGATTCTGTAATATTCACCATGTTTGCATCTATGTCTTCTACCCTCTTCAAATGGATACCCACAGAGACAAAGGATATACGTTCTGGAGTCTAACGAGCAGCATTAACTCTGTTTATTCTGTAAGCTGTGTGCCTCTGGTTAGTAGAAGTTAGTAGAATGTAGTAGAATACATGGAAATACAAACTTCTTTAAGATATTTTTCTAAATGTGGGAAGTGCTTAACTCCAATAGTATAAAAAATATAAAAGTATAAATAAAATAATAAACTCTGAAGAATTCTGTTATGCTTTTATAATATCATTCTGTGATCACTTGAAATTATAGAATTCCCAATGGAGGCCTATAAAAACAGCCTTTAAATACCTTTCTCGGGTCATCTTAGTTCTGATGAAGGGGTGAAAGTTTGTCTGGTTTTTGGTGTTGTATCAGTGATCTGACAAAATGTATTATTTTCTCCTGTTAATCTTGCCACATTACAGAATTGTTAGCTTTGTGAGATTGATTTTATAAGTTTTTGTCAGTGGTTGTTCAAGACTCTGATCAATATTCATCAGAAAAGGGCTTATTTAAAGTATTTCTCTTTCAGATGAAACTGTGAGGATCCATAGGACCTCCCATAATCCAGGCAAACTAATGAATATGCCAGAAACACAAAGACCAACCACTAGTTTTGAAGTGCTCAGTGGTACAATCTGGCTTCCATTTAAGCAAATAAAATTCACATTGATCTCACAGTGGGAACATGATCAGGTTAATTTATTTACTTAGTTCTGTCTGAGGAAAGGTTGAGAAGGACTTTAGGATTAGACCATGAGGTTTCAGGCCTACAGCAAATTCCATGGGATGAATCTTTGTTCCCAGGCTGAGCTAAGACTGGAATCTGTTAAAAACTGTAGAAACAATTTAGAAATAAGGGTGGAAGAAAAGCGTAACAATCTGTGCTTCATGGATTTTGGAAGGTCAGTCAAAATACAGCAATTTTTTCTGATTCTTTCATGACTTCTAAACCCACTAACTCTTAAGAATTCAAGCTGTAATTTTTTCTTAATGGGAATGAACAATATTTTGATGAATTGCTGCAATTTGAAAGATTTGGCATTACTGATAAATATTCTTTTTGTAGCTAATTTGTTAATGTAAAAAGACAACGAACCTAGTGAATAAAAATACATCTGTCACTCACAAACAATACTTCCTCACCACCATGGGTGAGCTATATCATTGTATTTAATAAACAAAGACTTTAGCTGTCTGATTTTAAGTTTTGAAGTCAAATGTAAATATCAAAGGGCCTTAAAATCCTCTCTTCTATCTCTGAAAAGTTGAAAAATTATTTGATCTTTAGCCTCTTTTTCTAGCTCTTTCTTTTAATAACCACTTCTTCTGAATGCTTAGTTTTCATCTTATTTATGTTTTCTAAACCCAGAAATCACTGTGTTACTCCCTAAGTGCATCTAGCTTTCACCCTTTACCTGCTGTTCCAGTCTATTTTTAGTCAATGTACTATAATATTGCCAAGACTGTGTTTGCTTGATCTCACAAAATGTTTTCAGGAAAACATCACAGAGGAAAAAACATATGGTTTGCTATACTACAACTTCAAAGGTCCCAGCCCTACAGTGATATACTTACCAGCAAGGCACAGAGGAGCACTATCTCAGCACAGCTTTCTGGCACTGCAGGACTTAAGACTGAAATCTATTTTTATAACTGTTGAGTATAAGATCAACTCTCCTAACAGAGAATCATGAGTTTTGGATGGTTTTGTTAGAAGGTGAGATTGAAAAAAATCTATTTTGATCTCAAAAGCTGTAATTTATATAAACAATAAATGCTTGGTATAAACACAGTTAAATTCTCATTTTTACAAGATGCTTGCTTCTCAGTTTACATCTCAGTAGATGAAAAATAGTAAATTTTGTGTATTTGTCTCAGTGGTGTAAAAGACTAAGATAGGCATATTGCTTTGCTTTGAAGGAAAGCAGGGAAGTATTGTTTCCAAAATTACTCAACGATCAATTACCTCTTCGGGATGGCACGTGTCATATAACATCTACTCACTTCAGCGAGACACCCTTGCTGGGGTGAACGCTGCCCGGGATGTCGTATTAGTGTGGGCAGCACCATGAGGATTAAGTCTGACATGTGGAAGGTTGCAATGGAAGACTGACAACACTTTGATGTGCTGAAGAAAGACTCAGAATGACAGATTGACAGGACCGTGAAGCGTGTGACATAAAGATCATTACCAATTAAGATGGAGGTGAAGGAAGAACTGGGGTCAAAAGGGCACCTGCCTCGTCCTCTCTCAAATTTGTGCGATTCCAGTTGAAACAGATGATCCTTTAAAAACAAAAAAAAAATCACAGAAAACAGCGTAAACCCTACAGGCAAAGAAAAATGTCCTGAGAGACGAGCTTTAACTTTGCTATACCTTTGTAACGGATTGACTTCATTAGGGAGAAAACACAATTACGGTTACTCACTGATGTACTAGTAAAAATTCTCCGTGTTTCTACAAATCACCTTTGTGTGTGCACTACCCAAAACAAATCAGTAAAATATGCACTAAAATTGCACTTATTTCATTTCTGTGGGAGTAGGGAGTAAAGATTCCACTATCTTTTCTCCAAATTATCTAAACATTAAATAGATATCTAGCTATGGAATGTGTTTCCCCTCTTTAAACATTTTTTTTCCAGTAGTTGTTAAATATATCATGCTGTGTTATCTTCTCTTGGTAGCTTTGAGATGTTTATATATCTTCTTCATAAAAGTATGTTTAGGAATGAATCCCCAATTATGGTTTTCAGAGCAGATGTGATTTCTGCATTGGATTTAACAGAATATCAGTATAAAAAGAATATCGGCAACTTAGTCTAATTTGTCTGTATAAGGCTTTAAAGGCTGAGAAAGAATTTACAATTTAATTTTTTGTTTGCAATGTTATGTTTGTCCCAGCTTTCTCAAAAGAGTCCATTAATGTCTGATTAAAATATCAAGTGACAGCACAATATTTTTTAATTTATATTTTAACAAAAAAGCATACCACAAAACATGAGGATGGGGGAGAATAAAAAGGCAAATAGAGAGAAAGCTATGAAAGCTTCATAAAAAAATATGCCACCCAGCCATCATGTGTGTGACTAGTAAATGTTTTGATAGCCTAGCAGTTCCAGTTCTGTGTAACACTTTTACTCAAAAGTCTACTGAAACGCAGATTATGTCAATATATTGGATAAATGCAACCTACCTGTTCAGTAAACTAATCTCAGCCTCACATTGCTAATATACTAAGACAAATGTTTTGTGAGGCATAACATTACACGTGACAGGACCCCAGCTCTCCCAGAATTTTGAGGAGGATCTGCCTGGATCTCTCCCTTACAGTAAACATTCTCAAAGATGTCCAAGAGGCTTTTTAACCATAAAAATCAGGTTTTATTAGACCTGACTTTACAGTTATTTATTAGAATACCTCAGTATTCACACAGCAAAAATCTAGACTGGACAAAATAATGTCCTGGTAGTCCTTTTTTAAGTACATGTAGTCCTTTTAGACCTTATGTCATTATATCAGGTCCTTTCTCCTTCCATTGGCTACATTCATGTAGTTTTGGGGGGGCTGTAGCATATGCAGCTCGGTCCCCAGAAAGTTTCGCTTTTGCGAGATACAGAGACCTGACTATGTATCTGCTCTCTGCAATGCTGTATTCCCCACTCTCCTTCAGATCACTCGTCTAAGTCCACCCATCCCATCCTACAACCTACAAATCTTTCTCTTCCCAAGGAAGTGTGATTGCCCCCAAACCAAAACTAATGTTCTCTTCAGGTAGCTCCACTCATGACAGTTATGCTCTCCTGAAAAAAACATAAAAAGACGAGGAGCAAAGAAGCAGAAGAGATATTGACCATTGCATGGGATGGAAAAGTGATAAGATAATAATAATAAAAAAATATTTTTTTTTAAAAGGACAGAAAGAAAAAAGATATAAAGAAAGTGGAAAAGTTGTAGAGCTGTTACTTCCCACTCATTGATGAATAATTGAATATTTCTATACATTTCATTCAAAAGAGTTAATCCTGAATTTGTCACAAGCCCCTCCATTTCAAATCAAAGTAAGATTCCCATTAGTTTCAGAGTTTCTATAAAAATGGGATGTAACTCAGAATGCAGGTCTGGAAAAATAAGACATCTGTTTCATGTCTACTTGAAGTGAAAAAGCCACCCTAAAATAAAAAAAGCAAGTAAAAACCATACAAAATTTAAGTAACAGTCCTAAAGCTCACGAGGTAACAAGGCATTCAGAACCTCACCTCTCCAGAAGCTCCTGTGTTGGCCTAACCCCAGCACACTAGTGCCTCATGTTAAAGCTGATGCAGCAGAAAATAATCATCCTGGATAGAGACTGGTGGTGCAGGAATGTTATTTTCTGCTGTATCAGCTTCCATTGCACATCAGTAGTAACTATTCCCCTCTGCTGGTGGGTAAATGTCAAACAATGAAGAAATATTTCTCTGTGTGTGGAAGTCTCAGCCCCATTCCCTACTTTTCAAACATCACATACCAGGTATTTTTCAAAACTAAATACCATAACATTTTGGGTCAAGAGAAGGAAAAAAAAAAGAGTAAGATGAACTTAGGAAGGGAAAGAAAAACTTTCTGAAACCACGCAAAAGGCCTAGGGAGTCCTAATTGTCATAAAATATGATGTAAATGAAATATTTCCAAAAAGTCTGTCTGATCTTACTTATTCTCTAATCAGAGATTAAAAATAAAGTTACCCATGAAGCAGTTTACCTTCTGGGATCTCAGCTAAAGTATTTGTCAATTAATCAATTCAATAAAGAAGAAAAAACCCAATTTTTAGAGAAAAAGATGTAGAAGTGGAGAGAGAAACTGAGAGTTAAAATTTAATAGATTTTTCTAGTCTTAATGCTTTCTGTTCACTTTTCCCCACAGTAAAATAAAAATGGACTTGCCTATGAAAGAAAAAAGCAACAAATTTAAAACTGATTACAGAAAAAAACACATTCAGGTTTTGTGAATCAGTGATCAGGTGTGGAAACAAAATTGTTTCAAAACAATACTTGAAGAAACTGTATTATCCATATTTCATGGTTTATAGCATATGGCTCATATTTCATCCTGCATAGGCAATAGAAAGTGAAATTTTTTGCACTGTAAGACAAGATACGATCCCACCAGGGCATCATTAAACTACACTTCATATTCAGGTCTTCCCCTGGTAAAATGCCAGTGATACTCAGACCAGGGAGACTTGGCCAGTATAGGAGTCTTCCAGATGGTGTGGAAAGCTTTTGTGTCGCTGTGCACCAAATTCTACTATCACAATGAAAAAGCTACTAGTGTAGTCAACCATTCCCCTGAGAATCAGAATGAAATCAATGGTAAAGATAATCAATGGCAAAGACCCATCTCTTTTAACTTTCATGACACGAATGTGTGTAAAGCAGCTAGCCATATGACCATGGAATGAAAACGTTAAGCAGTATGCATAGTATCCTTTCATTATCTACATTTTAACAGCTGGAATTCCTGAATAAAGATTGCAGCTTAAATATATAATCTAAAGCTAACACTGAAAGTACACAAAAATTTGGATTTCAGTGCAACTTGGAGAAATTTTTAAGTGGATCTCACCAGTTTTGACATAAAGCAGGATGTGTATCTCATAAATGCTTGCAGGTGCATGTAACTGTCTGAAAAGTCACTGAAAATGTAAGCAATGACTCTTCCGAGAGAGATTTTCCACTTTCACCTTTTAGGACAGCATACCAAATATTCCATGGTTGCAATAAGTTATTCCCATCACTGAGGCAAGTAACTGAACATCAGGTGTTAGATGTGTCAGCTTCCACGGGATGCCAGTTTAAATAAGTGTTACACATTAATAATCAGCTTTGAAGGCTAATACCATAAGTCTAACCCTTCTTGCTGTTTGTGACATCAGAATCCCTTGAGAAATGTCAGAAGAAAACTGACAGTTTCCTCGCAGATTATCCAACACAGCAATTCAACATTGCAATTCATTTTACGGGCACGTTTCAGTGGTTAGGGTAATAATTATGCAAAAACGTATGTGGAGGGCTGGGAGTGGACTTACAAATTTCTACATGTACTTTGGGAAAAGAAATGGGGTTCTGGGTTTGATTTATGATACCTATGACTCAGGAAACATAATACACTTTCAACTATTATAAAAATAATAATTATTTTTAAAAGAAATAGAAGATATTTCCAAGGCCGTCAAGCATTTTCCCATTAACTTGATACGAATTGATAAATTTAGACAATGAAGAATAATGTAGGCTATAAATAATAATGAAAGAAAAGGTCAATCAGAGCCATTAAAATTTAAAGACTGCATTTAACTTTTGTTGCAGAAAATTTCTTTCTCTAATGCCAAGTGCTGCTTTGCTCTGGTTCAGGACAGCATTTCTGCATGTGATTAATTTAAAACATATGCTTACTTCCATTCCTATTCAGCAAAGTACCTAAGCCTACTCTTAACATTAATGCAATGGCTGTAGCTTTTCACTAAATCAGGGACTTAAAAATAGAGGCTTTGGTTGGGTTTTCTTAAGATATTATTTGTATGAGAAAAAAATAATTTGATTTTCTGTAAGGTTTTTGTTTTCACTTTCAGTTTTTTATTATTTTCCAGGTAACAAAAAAGTAAAATATATCATACTGGCATTTTTTAAAAGGAAATTTAAAACATTTCAGAACCTTTAATTACATACTTGTTGTGTCCATATGCTTCAACAGTATAGCCAAGATCTGCTCTCCAGGAGACCCGTGCCTTTTTGTGGTTGGTACTTTTTTGGGTTGTTTTGGTGTGGGTGTGTGTTTTTTTAAGAAGTGCATGTTACTTATATTGTGGGATAGTAAATCATATTTAGAGTATTGTGGGGAGAGACTGTGCAGAATTTTGTGAATATAGTTTTTCTCACTGGCTATACTGTACACTATTACTGTAACTCACTGGACAAAATCCATTCTTAGCTTTGATCTCACAGTTATTCAACCTTAGAGTAAGAATGACATTACACACAAGAGCTGTTTGTTGTGTTTCATTTCCTAGGGTTATATATCTGAGACTTTTTTAAAGAGAACTATGAATAAGTAGGTTCATATGCAAAGTGCATTGAATGGGAAAGCAGAAAATAGAGATGCATTGCTTGTGCAAAACTGAGAAACGTTCTTTTAACAACCTTAATAAAGCCATGTGGTGTTCGTGTCGCACAATGTGCTCTTTTTGCTGCTCAAGGGATTCCTAAAGCATCAAAAAAGGGAGTGTAAACATCAAAGATTCACCTTATTTGGTCATAGTGCCCTGTTTGAGGAAGAAAACTGTTGGAAGGGATGGAACGTACTGGGACACACTGTCTCCAGAGGGAAAGGCCATCCCCACGGACTGGCTGACGGAGTAACCTGGTAAAGGGGGTTTTCAACAAGGGCCGTCAGGGTTGGAGGCTGAAGCCCAGAGCAAGAGAGAGAGCTGCAAGTGGGGAGGGGACGGGAACGAGAGTGCTGCCAAGGGGATGTTCACACTCCTCCTCTGGAGACAGCATGTTCAGAAGCTTTCCTCGAACCTCTCTACAAAAGCTGTGAGGTTAATTTTCCCTTGCACAGTTACATCCTCTCACAGAGCACTTCCATTGAAGTCTGTTGCAATTTTGCCCTTGTTCTTTAGTAGAATGACTCTGAAACCCTTGTCCCCAAAATAGGGGATATGTTCTTGGATTCACTGGTTCCATGTACTCAATTTTTTTTTTTTTCTTAATACTATCTGAAAACCAAAGTAACAAAACAATAAAGTAACACATGGGAAAAAATGTGATTTAAAAACTTCACCAAGTTAGTTAGGTACACAGTGGGACACAGTTGCAGCTTTCTCAACAGGCTTCAGTGCCATGGAGATGAATGTAATTTATGAAATCTCCAAGACAGTAACAGACTTTATTCTGTAGAAACTAAAATTTAAAAATATTTAACATAGCAGGTGTGCTATTTTAAAACAAAGAAAACATTTGTTGCCCATATGTACTTTCCCATTTATTCAAATAATTTTTAAGTCTGGTTTAATTTTAACATTGCACCTTTACAGTCTGGCATTTTGCACATCCATATGTACCTATGTACACTCACACAGCCTAACATGAGGAACCAAAGAACTTATTTCAAAATGAATCAAATCTAAGATCTGCAGAGCATTTCACTGCTGTAACTGGATTTTTTTTCTCATGTGAGAAATTGAATACCGAGTGAATCTGGAGAAATTTTGTGACCACAATATTCTCTTTTGCACTGTAATATTTTTAGTATAAATTCACATGACACTTTTTTGCAAATATTCTTTTGTTCTGTATATTCTCAGAATATTTTTTTCTCTTCTTTTCTTCTTTCTTGTATACTCACTTATCCTTACATTTTTATTTTGACATAGAAAGACACACTGAATACACTATGCAGAGGCTTCTTTTAGGAAGGATGAACCTTGACTTCCCCGTTAAAAAAAAAAAAAATCTGAAAAATCACAGAACATGTCTGTAAATCAGCAGAAAATATAATTCAAATATAAGTCTCCAAAATGAACTCTCAGTCCATGACCTGTCTTAATCTGTACATTTGCCTCATCAAGAAGGCATGTGGTAAAAGAGATATATAGTGAAACATTTTGTATTTGCATAACAACAGAAAATAACGTACTGGGTCAGGCTTGAAAAGATGTCTTATATCATATAGCCTTCTGTATTTAAGCAGACTAAATTTTGGTACTAAGAAATATGTGCATTAGCAGTATCTGATAACTATCTTCCCAAATATTAGATAGGTGCCTAACTGATATAAATCCAAATAACTAATTCAAGAAATTAAAAATCTAAACCCAATAGAAAATGAATCAATATAATGAATTTTATGTAAAGGAAACTGTGCTCCAAATACTTATAATAATGCTAACAAGTTCCTCTTGCAACTTACTGGCCTATTTAAGTCAACAGAACACAGGCATGCAGATATATGGGTGAGTAACACAAGGATGCTCCAACAGTGAAAGAACTTTTCATCTCATGATGTAATAACTTCTTTAAAAAATCCAAACACTAATTTTTAAAAGGATGTAAACACTGGCAAAAAATTGCTCTGCTTGTTGTCAGAGGATTACTAACTTTTAAAATTTCACCTTCCATGTTCACTCAACTTTATTTTCCAAGGCAAATGGGGATACAACATTAGGGATAGAGTCCTCAAAGAACTGGCTGAAATAGTCAGGTCTCTGCTATTTGACATAATTAAGATTATTTGGGAGGTAGTATTTCTTCTGAGGATCTGTTTTCAATCCTCTTTACTATCTAGTGACATACTGAAAAGATCAATCGTCTATGAGATGAGAGCGCATAAAATAATACAGACATTAAATCCTCCCTAAAAATTCAGATGTATTTTTCAGGTCTATGCATTTTATTCCACAGTTAAATGATTAAGACACATTGGGCTCCAATCTGAAAACATGTTTAAAATCTGGAGCTATGTCAGACTGCTGTCTGAGTTTGCTAAAGGATTAGCAATTTGTGACTTGTGTCGAAAATCTGGCCTAGAGTGAGAGAAATAATATATTTCCCTGATTTAATGCGTGTGAAATACTCTGGCAATAGGAGGAAAAAAAAAACAAACCACCAAACACCCTGCATATAGAACTCACAGGCATTTATCCTTAGCAGGTCAGAATGTTTAAACAGAAGTGACTGAATGGGTCAGAATTTTAGGAGACACACCTTTGCATGACCTTACACTCGACACATAAACTCATTGGGGTCCTATGGCATAGGATAGGATCATTAGCAAAATAATTTATGGTTGTATTGCCCTAGTGCGACAGTTAGTATACATGAAAGTTCCAGGGACCACCTAAAGGATCTCTAGAATTAAAATGTTTGTATAGCTGTATATGGAGATATAGTCATACCACCAGGTGAAAGAGGAGCTAAAGATGGTACAAAATTGCTACACAAAAGTGAAGGGATTTCTGTGGGGAAGTGCACGCAGTCTTTACTCCGAGCCTCGCTAGCCAAGACTGTCCCTTTTCCTTGATTTTGACAGGCTGAACTTGTGTTGAGATTGTGAGGGTCACATCAGCGCAAATACCAAGTAAAAGTCCTCTCATCTGATGATTGCTATCACAACAACTGGGGACAAAGGTAATGGAAAAAAAAAAAAAAGGAGGATACAGCTCTACGGTTTGAGCTTACAGTCTAGGTTTGGTGATGGATGGAGCAGCAGATGCATTGGGTATGGAGAGGACAACAGCTACATTCAACTGAGAATGGATTTCAGAAGGAAAGCAGATACCCTGGGGAAATTCTGTCTGTCTCTGTAGTGTGGAGCCTTAGGTAGTCAACATTCCTTTTGCAGAGCTTCAGCAGGGCATGCCAAAGTGGGCCGTTCTGGATAAAAGGGCAGAGGACTGGATCCATATGTGTCCTGATGACACATATGAACTGCAAGTAATACTTTTTTTTAGTTCACTTTTTAATCTGGAATAATTTTCCTGGATAGATCTCAGCAAAATAAGAATAATTATCAGTCATAAATTATAGAAGAATTATACAATATTAAGGGTGAATTTTATAAACCTGCAAAAATATTAACTAAACCCTGTCATTGCTCAGTTTTTGCTGGTTTTAATTATGATGACTAACACCTTATTGAGCAGTACCTCCACTCTTCAAACAATGCCATAGACTTCACCAGGTGTCCTCACTTAGAAAAATACTTTCTGTCATAATTAAAGGTGGCAGAAACTAAAAAACATTATGATCAGAGCTGCAATATTTTACCTACCCCCATCAAATTACCACACAGGTGGAGTATTTCTTTCTCTTTGGGATAATAGTAGTATTCCTCTGTATTGATTCATTGTCTCCTGATCATCTGTCTTTGATCTTGCAAAGGGCAGGTCTAATACAATGGAAAATTCATTTCATATGGCTGATCAATTCACATTCTCTACCAATCTGCCAAATTGAACTTAAACTTCACTTATGGCCATATTTAGACAGTATTCAAAAGTAATGAATGTCATTCACCTCATTTTATGGATGGAGAGTACTGTCAAACAAACCTGTTGTCTGTTACAATGTGTAAGAATGACTGATAAGAACAACTGTGTTGATACAGAACACTTGGCTTTCTCCAGGGTATTTCACTTAGTACATAGCTATTTGAAGAAACAATGTGCATTGTAGAATTATTAAGAAATACAAACTGCTGACATATATTAAAGTGTAGTTTTTATTAGGTATGCATCAATGAATCCTCTTTTACTGAAGGTTTCCCTAAATTTTGGTTTTGGTAGAAAGATGATTTTTTTTAATTTAGCAGTGATTTAAACAATCATATGATTTCTTTCTTAGTAAAGTTTACAAAAGGCTGGGGAGGAATAAATAACGAAGAGAAAAGGGTAATGAGAGCTCTGGGTGCATTCAAGTTATAGAATGCTCTGAATACTGAGTTAAAGGTCAGAAGCTAACAAAGTAGATTTTAATACAACCATATCCAAAGTGGTATGTCTTGGAATAGGGAACACAGTGTATATCTGAAGTACATCAGAATGCCCTAGAAGGTGGAGGTTCAGATCCTTGTTCAGACTACTTTCATGTGTTAGACTGAGCTGCCTCATTTAGGATCCTGGACATCCCAGGTGCCTTGTTACAGCTGACAGTGACAGGCATCTCTAGAAATCTCTTCATTGACTTTGTCATAAGAGACTGCTAATTAGGTGCCTCAGCTAAGTGTGTAAACTGGGATAACTTTGCGCTCCAGAGAAGAACTTTGGGTCAAGTGTAAAATGCTAAAAAGAGATTTTTCGTTGTGATGCTGTGCCAAGAACTCAGCACTTTAGTCTATGAAAAGAGGAATCTCAAACAGAGGCAGGGAAGTGACCTTGCCTGTATACACACCATCAAATAGCTTGTCTGGTTCTAGTGTCCGCACTTCCAGTTCATGTGAAAATACTGCAGAGTTCACAGGAAGGACACAAATATGATTGAGGAATCCTTGTGATAGGAGGTTTAAGGAGCTATATTTATTCAGCTTATCAAAAAAAGTGAAGAGGTGGCTTGATCTTTGTGCATAGGTACTTACATGTGGAAAAGATGTGGAAAAGATAGTGGGAGACTTTTCAACTTTGCTATCAAAGGCATATCAAGGTTAAATGACAGGAAGTTGAAGTTAGATAAATTTAACCTTGAGTAAGTGGCTATTTCCTAACATTGAAAGTCATTAAATATTAGAACAGCTTACCAGAAAGATAGTGGTGTTACCATTATCTGGATTCTTTGAAATGACAATACAAATTTGCCTGAAAATGTTTTCATTTAATTCCTGGGAGAAATCATCCATTCAGTGTGTTACTGACCACACAAAACATCCTGGTGCCTTCTGGCCTTTGTTTCTATTTATGCAATACACATGATCCCTTATCTAGTAAAGCATGGAAAGAACAGAATTGTCCTTTCTTCATTACTGAGCTTCACATAATCAGCTGTTAATTAAGGTAATTATTATAGTCAAAATTCATGAAATTTAATTTCTCAGAAAACCATATGCATTGGTTCAAAAGGAACTTTTTCGCCTTGTTTCAGAAGAGGATATTTGTCTTTTTTTTTTCTGAAAGGTTCAGAGATTGGCCAGCTGCAGAGGTTGGGTTGTTATTTGAGCTGGTGCAGAAAATAATTTTCATGTGTTGCTTGGTTAGTACTTTCTCATTTTCTTAGGACTACATAGATAAGCCATGGGTTCAGTAAGAAATACTTCGTCAGGTTAGGCTTGATGTGGGTCTTCAGCTTTTACTTTTTCCCTTTTCAGCACAGCATCTTTGTTGTATGCTCTGAGCACAGGGGTGTTCTTCACCTAATTAATTTCCTGCCTATTATGAATTTAGGTACCATTTTAATCTCTCTTGAAACGTATATATATTTAACTTCCAAAACCTGATATGATTTAATCTATCTGAAATCTGGGTATTTTGGGTTTTTTCATGGAATTTGACAGCCTGTGATGTGGGCATTCAGACTCGATGATGTAATTAAGCCCGCTGGGACTTTATGACATTGTGTTGCTTCTTTGGCACCACTTCATATATATGAACACTTGATATTGGTTTAAAGATCAGCCAGCTTAATGACTAGTTTCACATGAACTATAGATGAAGAGGACCGCAATAAATAAGCAATTTCATAGTATTCATGACTGAAGATTCAATTCTATAAATAAAGTGAGCTGAAAAACTTCCTAAGATTTTGTGGATGGCATTCTAACTGGTGGCTTTTTATCCATACAGAGGGACACTGTGTCTCGGAGCAAGTATTTTGAAGGCAAGAATTTGTCACACATTCTATCTAATGAAGGACTGACCAACACCCACTTCTGTTCGGTCAGTGAAACCAGATGTTTCTCCTCCTTAATCCTCTGCAAACTGAGAGCGGAGATGAGGTAATAGGAAAAAGCATGGAGAGGGAATAACTGGGGAGATCATTATTTGTTTTGATTATAGAAATACATCAGAAACTATCCTAAAATAATAGATGTATATATGTATACAATTTTGTTTCTTAACAAAGCTGAAAGAATGATGACATTACCAAATGCTGGTCAGGAGCAGAAGAATTATGTCATGTAAAAATTAAACTGAGATGATATGACTGGAACATTGTCTCTTAACATCCCTGTCAATTCACTTCAGTTTGTTAAAGGAAGAACTGAGGAGCTTATGTTGCCTACATTTATTTGGTGTAGAGAGGCAAATGGAAAGCTTATTACACAGTTGAACTTTATCCTGGTTTTGCTTTGAATCACAGAATATATAGAAAAAGAAATGCACCTCCCCACATCCAATGAAATATTAAAAGCAACATAGATTAGAAAGAAGAAATGCCAGCTTGACTGAATTGTTGTCCAAGTGAACAAATACACCTGCTGCTTCACTGAAGGTAATTCCTTTCTAACAGGGCTTAAAATCTTAGAAATTAGAGTGTTGTTCCCTGATCAGCAGAACCTCATGTGGCTAACTGAAGAAGAAATAGCATAATAAGGAATACATCATATTAGGAACACCTGGAGGAGACTCCCAGAAACCATCAGTGCATCTTGTGGAAAGGGTGACTTAGTCCGTCAGCCTTCTGAGGTGGAGAAGTACAACTGTAGGCAGTTTACTGAGTTAAATGAGGCATTGAAAAGGGTACTGTGCCAGCTCAAAGTACGTATTAAAAATTTACAGTGTGTTCTGGAAGAAAAATTCGTCATGCACTGTTCTTTCCCACTACTTTCATTCCCTTAGCAGGTTTTGTCATGCAGAGAGGCCTTCCTCTCCAGGAATCAACTCTATCTTGTCACAATATAGTTTGTAAAAACTTAGGATATTAGTCCTCCACATAGTTTTCTTTTGGAATTTCCACTCATTTTACAGCTCCGAAGGAGCTGTATTTGGTGTAACTCCAATCTGGACTTGTTAAAGGTGCTTTGTGAGTTAGTTAATAAGGCACTTTGAATCATTGGAAGGCCTCTGGAGCACCCCTGAAACCTGTTGCTCTGCTGAATAAAGAAGTCATTAAGATAAAATCATTGCCTGACTTAAGATAGCTCATCCGATTTATCTAAAGTTCATCATAATTCACCTAGGGTATTTTGAGTTATATAGAGCAGTAGTGGAGTACTGTTTTACGAGCAGCTAGATGTGGAGCAACACAGACTGAGACAGAAAGCACTTCTTCCAGTACTCATCTTCTACTCCCCAAACTGGGAAGTTTATGTAAATGCAAAAAGAAGAGACTGGATGCAGATGCTTTCCCCCCGCTCCTGCCCCTTGTTGACATCAAAGGCAACAGGAGTGACAAGTGTCAATTTGGTGAGAATGGAAACAGAATAATATATTTTTTCTGCACTTTTCTTCATCTTCTATATTTGGTTTGAAGACTTATCTCAGTTTTTTTCTCACAGAGCACATGGGAAGGATGCATATTCAATTCATGATGGGAAATTTGGGGTGGAGGGTTTCTGACTCTTGGATTTTTTTTCAGAAAAAACCCCCGTCTATTTTAATGAAATAAGCTGTCCTTCATTTCTGGATGATAGACAAATAGAAACTGGAGGAACCCAACCTCTTCTAACCTGCATGGATTTTTGACATTGGGAAACATTTCGTGAAGTCAGTGATAATGAACTCACTGGCTGGCAAATAATTGCTTATGGTTTTTTTTATAAGCTTTTGTAATATGTTCTTTTGCAAACACCAGTAGTTATTCTGTCTGCAAAGTCAGCACTCCTATTTTTCCAAATTTGTAATTTATTTCTAAATGGCAGAAAAACATTGGGTAATTTGCTGAAATGTTTAAATTTGGGAAAGCAGCATTCATCAGAGTCAAAGTAATTAGAAAGAGAGAGAAAAAGATAAAAAACTGCATGTTGCTGTCAGTGACTATACTTGTATATTTTTAGAAAGGTCATATCTGGCAACAGCTTTACTAAAGTGAACAGCCTGGAATTCCAAAGCAGTATCAATTAAACGAATATTACAATAGAATGATTGCAGTAAACTATTATATATTTAATCTTTCAAATTTCTTTAGAATTTACAAATAATTTTATATAGAAATATATATTTGGTTAAACTCTGGTGGTACAACACAAGTTTGAGGTAGAATTCAATAAATACATTATTTATTGCTTGTTGTTTTATATGATCAACATATTCAAATATATTAGGACAATATGCATAGTATAATTAAATTTCTATAAACCAGAAAAAGCATGCAAGAAACATTTAAACATATATAAAGTATCATAGTACAGTTTTGTTGTGAAAGATTTCAAAATACATTTCAGTTACTACATAGTAAGTTAGATTAATATTTTCTAGAGAGACTGGTTAGGGGAATGGACATTTTTTACTGTTTTTTTTTGAGAAACTCAGAGGTTCTGATTTTTAGTAAGTTCCAAGGAATAATGATCTGCCAATGAGGCAATCAAATTCTGCCTATTTTTGGAGGCAAAAATCTCTGTTTGGCTTCACTATTTGTTGACAAGAGCTCAGTGTTCTGCAAGACACAGCTTAAACCTGGTTTTGGTAAGAAAGTATGAATTTATAGTTCCATAAGAATATAAGACTTGATACAGAAGGTGGAATGCTCCTTTTCACAAGTTGGATTGCACCTCACAAAAATATGCTAAATACCAGATCAGGATGCCAAACAGTATGATTATGATCATGGCTTTGGGATATTCTCACTGTTCAAAGGGAAAAACGGTAGTGCTTCATTCTCTTACCAAATGCTGTTCAGAAATAGATGACTTTACATAAACTTTTGGTGCAAGCCCACAATGAAATATATTTTGCCTGCAACATGGGGCTAGTGAGCACCAAGAACAAGAGCCTCAGCTGGATGTTTTCTTCCAACAGGTTGTTTCTCTTTGGCCTGCTCAGTAAATTGTGAGAGATAAGGTTGTAGAAAATATAGTCCTGCTATTCTATTATGCTCTTAAACGCCTGTGTCTCTAATTTGTATTTATATACAGTTTGTAATTTAAGAACCTGCAGTTTTTACTGAGAGGGTCACATCTTCTCTTCCCCATCAGCTCAGGAAGCACTATTGAAACTTAGGGTTAGGGTCCCTGACCACAGAGCAAGTATTTCCTCTGTGTTGATACTGCTGGTTCACAGTTCCATACAGAAGAGAGAATCTAGCTTCATACGCTGCGTTAGCTAGGTATCTAGGTACACACACAGAAGTCTGCTATAAGGGCTCTCTTTTTAGCTCCCATCCTTTATACCTCAACACGTCTGCAAAGCGTCGTTGTTCAAATGTATATAAGCTTCGAATACAGCTTGTGCTACTTAGAGAGACTCTGTTCAGAAGCAACTTAGTTTGCAGATCAAAGTTAGATTTTACTTGAATGAAAGTTTGATATATTTGATAAAAAATGTCAACAACATCTAAAAAATGTTCCTTTCAGCCAGCTGCATATTATGAACTGCATTTAACTGCGTATAATTGTGTATTATAAACCAGCATTTACCCTTCAAATTAAATTCTGAGTTTCACTATTTGTTTGATAAAGGTGATTGGGTCCTGTTTAGAAATGGAACAGTATCATTACATTTTTAGGGCTGTTTCATTTGTTACTCTCCATGCCAGTCGGACAGTGAGAATGAGGCCAGAGGGCTGAGGTGGAAGAAATGGGGGACAGTCGTCGGAAGTCATTGGGTCAGGATACTCTGGCCAAAGAGAAAGATCAGCAAACAGAAACTGAACTGCAGTTTTCTGAGGAAGGATCTTGTCCCTTCACTTCCTGCAGCTACACCATGTCCTTATCAGTCAAAGAAAGCAAGACTAAAATTTGTCCACTCAATCACATGCCACATGTTATTTTTAACTTACCATAAACATGGCACCTGTCTTTTTAATCCTGATGGTCAGCTTTTCAGATAATGGAAACTAATATAGCTACTTCCTAGTGCAGCAAATATATTTACTGTTGGTCTACACAAACAGAAAAATGGTAATTTTCCCATGACTTTTGTGTGGGTAAAATTTTAGAACTTCAGTTTGACAAGGGAGAATAATAAACAAAAAGAAGGGAAGGAAGGACAGTGATACATAAGGGGAGGATCATGGGCCACACATTCTTACATACAAGTCTTGTTTCTCATTTTTTGTTTGTTTGGTTTCTATTTTTATTAGCCTGTTGCTTATGCTTTCTTAAATAGTGTTCCTAAATATACAGACACTGCTTCCTTTAAACTGTACCAGGAAGCCTGACAGGAGGTTCATAACAGTAGCAAAGAAGACATGCAAATTGGGCTTATTTTAAAATTGCCTATCATTTAGCTCCTTCCTCAATTTTAGAGGACAGTATATTTCTGCAATTCAAATAACTACATTAAACAATGCATTCATGTTTTCTTTTATATGTATATGTATATACACACATCAGCTGACTGTAATGTAGCTTAAACGTTTTGGCAAATATTCTGAAATATCTGGAAATGGAAAAGAATGCACTTGTGACTTTATTTTGAAACTCTACTTTTTCTCATGGCCATCAGTAAGGTTGGTCTTTATGGTTTACTCTGTATTATTTTATAAATAATATCCACAAAATTGAACCTGCCTCTAACGTGGACTCATGTAATTGCAATCACCTTGAAAATCCCACTCCTGGCCATAGGGGGAAGCAAAAATTCTCTTGGATGGTGCTTTAGCATCATCTCCATAAGAAACACTCAGCTTTACCAGGAGACATCACTAAATATGAACCAACTAAGCAAGACCGTTGCCCCCCATCTCATCCAGACATTTGCCAGGAAAAGCCAATCTTACCTTTGGGCTACAGATGATCTCCATCTATTAAGTAAGTCCCACCTCACAAAGTGCATGACCAAGAATCCTTGGTCAGATTCCTAAAGGGGTCATCAAGTGCCTCTCTAGCAGCCTAGTGAAATCCTCCTCCGACTGCAGGGCAGCTCAGATGAACAGTGGGATCCCTTACCAGGTGTTTTACCTTATAACTGAATAAATGATTTCTTCAGCATTGCTAAGTATATGATAAGGGATCACTTTGAGTATCCAGTTTTCACTAAGTCTAGACTTCCAAGGTCCAGACCTAGTAATGTAATTTAAATTAAATTTAATGTAAATAAACTTGTCTGCAAATTCAATCTGATAACAATTGTAGAAATTCAGTCCTTCAAGAAGGCTTTTTAATGTCAGTTTTTAATTTTTGAAAATTTAATGTTTTAATTTCAAAATATACTCATAAACTCCATATGGATTTTAATCTAGCAATGGGAGTGCAATGAAACAAGGATGCAAGGAAACAGGATGTAAGTAGGATCAGCCAGTCAGCATTTTGGCCTCCATGGAGCAACACACGGGTTGCATATAATCAGGATTGGGTTGAATGCCTAAGGAGGCTTATCCACTGATTTCAAATGAGAGATTGGTACTTTTGCTGATTCTTTAACCCTGATCTGATATAACTGAGACAGAAAGGATCCAGATTTCTGAAAAAAACAGACAATTACTATTTTTGCGTAAGAAATATGTTGACAATGTTGATTCTATGCTGCACATAACGATCTTCTCTGCAGTACTATTTCACTCAGCTACAAGCATCATTAAGGAGCTAAGACGCACTTGCTGAATATGATCAACATTAAGAAGATGAATTTAACAAAGAATTATTAAGGAATTCCATCTCCCATCAAAGTAATATGTATTTTGTTATATGATGTATTATTTCATTAAAAAAACCCAACCAAACAAAGCCAGATTTAGCTGAAAACTCAAAAAAAATTAATAAGTTTTGATAAGAATTTCTATATCAGCTTATCTAGTAATAAAATTCTAAGATGAAAATGACTTTGAGTTCTTTGCTTAATTCTCCAAAATACATTTTCAATCATTAGTGAGTTCCTCTAGTCACAAACTGAATTTTAGACCAGCATTACATTTCATCAGGGAAAATATCTCCTGTATGGTTTGTATGAGAACTCTGAGCACTTGAATTTAAACATTTATTTTTAACCATAGAGGCTTTACTGGAATCCAGACAAGAAGTGTCACTACTGTAAAACAAATTTCTTACCTCTGATGGATGTCCAGCTCTAATAAAAGTACAGAGTGGATCAAAAGCTCCTGTTCCACAAGCCAGAAGATGTGTTCTGTTGTATCGGTGAAGGACACGGATGTAATTTGCACATTCATCCTGGTTTACATAAAAAAAAAAAAAACCAAAAGGAAAATATTAGCTTTTTTTTTTTTTAAGTTTTGTGTTTGTTTGTGTGTTCATTTGGTTTTTTTAAATCTTAGGTGCCCTTAGGTGATATTCTGTGTATCGACACTTTCTATCTTGTTAAACAGAAAATCTTAGTTCTCCCACTTTCAAGTTAGTACCTCAGTGCCACCAATTTCAGGGATGGAAGCTTCTGACATGAAAAACGCAAGTTTAGAGCATTGATTTATTACATTTTATTTTGGATGCTTAACCAATTGGGAGTTACTTAAGTTATAAAACACACTTCGGTGCTTCTCTAAGCTCAGAGATATTCTCCAAATCTAAATATTTGTTTTACTAAACATTGTTAGATGCACTAGACATTAGACTCAGAGCATGAGACGTGAATAGTCAGCAAATGGCTTCTCCCTCAAGTTAAATAAACTTTATCTCAAGAAAAGTAACACTTTTTTCTTACATTTTTTTCCATAAGACATCTGCACCATTAATTTCTTGTATGATTAATTGCTAATCAATATTTTTTTTTTATATTGTATGGCCTCATGCTTTATCTGTTCCCACTGTTCAAACCCTCCTTTGAAGAAGAAATTATTCATTTCCCCCAGGGCGATACTCTGGGACTCATTAGTGTATTTGCAGCTTCATAAATATTACAATTAAAAAATTTTCAAACATCCCTTTGAGATGTGGGGTCATTATCCTTCCTGTGCTAAACTAGAAATGGAGACAGTGAGATAAAAGTATCCATTGATTTTGGGACTCCTGGGACTTGGTTTTACAGAGTATTTAACATTTTGCAACAATTTCTATGTTTGGAGCAAAATTCCTCTTCATTTCCATTCATTGCTCAACATTTCGGCAACTCAAACCCTGGGTTTTAACAGTCACACTAGGTTTAAGACGACAATTATAATGAGATTAATCTTAGCTAACTTTAGCTATTCTCAAGTTTAGACATGTAATTTATGCTATTCTCCTAGGCTTTTTCAATAGTAAACGAAGAAGGCCAGACATCTCCAAAAGGCAATTAATTCTATCCTAAAATGGATATGTAAAACAGAGTGGAGGAATTTCCTTTTTGCTGTCCTTCACTTATGACTATTCCAGTTTTCAGACTGCTATATTTATATTAGAACAATCCTGGGTCTTACTAACCATCTGCAAGAACTTAATGTCACAGAGGCTGAGTCTGCAGCAGGGCCATGGGCAGAATTCAGCTCTTGCAAATCCACATTGGGTTCAAAACTAAAAACCATCTTTCTTCTTTCTATAAATCCTTGTGTCATTCAGTGCAAGTCTTCCATCTGCTCCAACAAATAAATAAGGATCATAAGCAAGAATTCTCCTTTGCTACGTGATTCTCCTTAAATGTTCACCTTGAACATATCTCATGCTAACTGAAAGAAGCAGGTAACCTACACAGGGAGGTAACCTGTTGTGTAAGTAAATACTATGTGTATGCAAAGGACAAATCAACTTGCAATATCTTACTTCTGGAATTTCTTAATTCCTAATTCTTTTTTTAAAGTAAATGAAAAAAAAAGGTCTTCCTTCATATGGCATCCACATGATCTCTCACCTGGACAAAATCTTTTAGACCCACTGAAAAAAACTGCTACTTGAATTGTCAGACAAGTTGAGAGAAGAGTGAGTTGAGATTAGTAGGATCTGATCCTCTATATATGGATCAACACTCAGAGACAGAGGTGCCCACTTTGCATGTGCATTTCACAAACGTTTGCTGACTGGTGGTAGCAGAATGTTAATACATAGGAATTTTATGATGCTTTGCAGTTTTTAAATAGATGCTACACTGGGCACTGACGTTGTTACTCATTTTCCCTCCAAGTATGATGTTCCTGACTTATCCCCTCTGTTCTCTCTCAGTGGTGGTCTGGTCTTTATTCCATGGTTTCCTTTTTTATCCACATATGCCTGCAGCTCTTGATCTTTGTCTCAAAAGCACTGTGGAGGAAGAGAGATCTTAGGATTTATATTTTTTTTTAATGGGCAAAAATTACACATTTTTTTTCTCCTGTGTGCCGTTATAGAAATGCCTCAGAATTTCTGCAGAAAAAACAGGATGAGGCAGATACCAAAACCAGAAAAAAGTAATTCCAAATGGCTAGACTTCATCATTTATAAACAAATGATAAAAGGTGCTATTGTGGGAAGTGCCAGGCAACTAGGCATTGCTGCTGGCCCCACTAATAATATCCTGTACACATAACAAGGAAGAGATGCATCAGCCAAGGGAATATTAAAATTAAATTCTTCCTACTATACTAATGAATTAAATGTTGTGGTTGTCTTTAGGAGGCTCCATAGACATATTAATAGATCTGTGGAATTTTGTTCATCTGAAACTTCTCTGTGTGAAGGAGTTAGTCATCACTACAGAATTTGATTTCTATATCTGAATGATTTCCAATTCTGATAAAATAATTGAAAAGATCAAAAGCTCTCACACCACAGGTGTGTTTCCTGGCACACTGGATGAGAGCAGAAGGATTTTTTCCTTGGCTTGACCCGGATCAGAAAAGTGTGGCCTGAGTTTAAGGTAATGCACGTGTTGTTAAGACAAGGCTTTTCTAACTGTCCTATTAAGTCTGTTACAAGGTCTCAAAACTGTGTTTATGACTACAGTATTGCAGTTTTACTGCTACAAGATGAACTGATAACTTTTAAAGGTTGCAAAAGCTTGTAAAAGTGGCCTGTTCTGTTATACAGAAAGAGGTAGCAGAGAACGCTTGAAGCACCTCAACAGTGATGCTTACTACCGCATTTGTAGTTCTACTTAATGTTAATTATGCCTTGAGTAACAGATCTTTTACAAAGGAAAATAAAGAAAGAGGCAGTATGGAAATAAGCGAAAAGGTTTGAAAGAGCACTGATAAGTAATTTTTTTTCTGAGACTTTACAGTGGGAAAAATAGCATTCAGAACTTAAAAAATGTCAAAGGGTTGATTTTAAAACATTATGCCATTAAGTCAATATTGTTTTATGGCTACAAAAAATGAAGGTGAAAAAAAAAAGTAATAGGAGAGTTTTTTATTCTAATTTAGTTTCCTTTCAGGTTGAGCAATTTATCTTACTGAATACTGAGCATGCTAATGAAAATTACTATGGTTTCCCTGGAATTAATTAGTCTTACTCATTCACATAGTCTCATACATAATTAGGACTCATGTGAGGATCAGAATATTGTTTGGTATAACAATATTTCCAGCTTTTGCAATTTTAACACCTTTTTCTTAAAGACTCCAGTTCTGGAGTCTTGTGATTATTTAAAAGTTCTGTGTTTTTCTTTTAAAAAAGTAGAGACCAAACTTTCACAGTACAGAGCATTGTGGGAAAGATATGAAGTTCTTTAAATGATCGCATTCATTATAATGCAAATTTGAAGGCTTATAATAACAGATTGGATTGTAAAAGATTTTGAATTTTAGGGAATCTGATGAGTCTGAGGAAGATACGTTTACATTACATTGGAAAACCAGTATCCATTTCTGTATTTTTTTAACCCAAAGAATATTGTCAAAGTATCAGAAAATAAATCCCATCATGTAGTGGTGAAGGAAAGATGACACAGCTTTAACTGTAATAACAGCCTATGCTGAGAGGTAGTATTAAATAAAGCTCAAAGAATTTAGGGTTTGGATTAATTTAATAGGATCATAAAGGCTGGATAATGTAGAAAACCACCATTTTCAACCAAAGCCACCTGAAATTCTCAAGGGTACAAAAGCATCCTGAAAAATGCAATGAACTTTTAAGACATCTCAAAAAGGATCAATTCTAGGCCAGGTGAGTGTAAGGAGAGAAGTATCATGTTGGTGTTTATTATTATTATTTTCCAATCTGGTTCACCAGTTCCCTTGATGTGGACTCTTCACATGCTTGTACTTCAAAAGGAATCTTTATTGTTTCCTAACCTTTACTGGGAATATGTTGTGGTTATCATCAAGGCTGCCTGTTTGCTGTATTTGTGGGAAAACTGTGCATGTGCCCTTCTATATCCTACGTTCCTGTCACTCTTGCTGTAAAACCATCATCATTTTCAAATCCTTTGGTACAGTGTGAGCTCTCTCAGCTGCAGGATTTATTAGGTGTTGTACTTGCTGTGTGTTTATGAGGTGCAGATAATGAGCTTGGTGCACTGCAAAATTAAAGAGAGCTCCCATCCAGAAGAACTTTCATCCTGTGGTGCCAATGATATCAGCTGCTGTATGTCAGTGAGCTTTCAGGCTTTTCCCTGGGAACTGATTACAGTCAAAGCACTGGATCACAAGAACAGAACAGTTTGGGGGCTCATTAAAACAGAATATTTTAATTAATATACCAAAAAAACCTATAGGGTGAAACAATTTAGAGTATATTTTATAATTATTAATAATTTAACTGCTTTTTTGAAAGTATTCTAGAGAATGTGAATTTTAAAGATAAATTAGAATGTGAAAAAGTGTGAACAGAGAAGGTATACTGCATGTATGAAAAGAAAGGGAAATACAAATGGGAAAGGAGAATTATTAAGGTGTTTTCTTTGATATCACCAGAAAAAGAATTAGGAGAAAGTTCAGATGATCAAAAGTGTTCCTTGCCCATTTATGAGCTGCTTTGAAAAGCAATTAAACTAATAATTTAGTGTGTTCACAGTAGTTACACATTTTTAAGCTGCAACACTTAGAATTATAACCGTGCTTTGATCTCTCTGCAGTTTAGGGATACCTGAATCCTTGTTTTGCACCAGCCACTGGTATAATTAAAGTATATTTGATTTGTAATTAATGATACTTACAGCATCTCTTCCTTTAATTACGCATTCTTCTGCCTGCAGAGGTGTACTAGGCCAATGGATCTGAGGAAAAAAAGAAACCAAACAAACAAACATAGAAAATCATTCAACTGACACGCTGATCATGTCAATCCAGCTTTTCCACTACTTTTCATGTGAAAGACTCATAGAACAGAATTATAGAATCATAGTACATCCCAGGTTGGAAGGGACCTCGAAAGATCATCTGGCCCAACCTTTCATGGGAAAGAGAACCTACATGAGATTACTTAGCACCCTGACCTATCACATCTTTAAAACCTCCAGTGATGGAGACTCCACCATGTCCCTGGGGAGGTTGCTTCAGTGATTGATTGTTCTCACTGTAAAAAATTTCTTATCTCCTGGTGCAGCTTGTACCCATTGCCCCTTGTCTTCTCTGTGTGGCTCCTTGTGAAGAGAGAACCTCTGTCCTCTTTGTAGCTGCCTTTTAAGTACTGGAATACTGATGTGTTCCCCCTGAGCCTTCTCTTCTCCAGGGAGAAAAGACCTAACTCCCTCAGTCTTTCCTCATAGGGCAGGTTCTTCAGGTCTTTGATGATCATTGCGGCCCTCCTTTGGAGCCTCTCCAGTCTCTCCACATCTTTTATGAATTGTGGGGACCAGAAGTGGACACAGTACTCCGGGTGCGGCCTGACAAGCGCTGAGTAGAGTGGGATGATCTGCTAGTAATGCCCCTGCAGATGCAGCTGAGGATCTGAGTTGCCTCCGTTGCTGCAGCAGTGCAGTGCTGATTTGTGTTCAGCTTGTTGTTGACCAGGACCTCCAGGTCCCTTTCAGCAAGGCTGCTCCCCAGCTACACAGATCCCAGCCTGCACTGGGCTCTTTGGGTATGTTGTCCCAGGTGCGAGACTTCGTGCCCGTCTTTATACTTGACTAATCATACTATATATACACTTTTTATTTTATGTTATAAAGTTTAATTAAGTTTCTGTTACTATTTGAACAGTTTTCAAGTAAAATATTCCAGTTTTATTTTTAAATATCTATAAAAGTTTACAATAAGTTAAGAAATATTTTTGTTGAAACGTAACTGTTTTGTTTAGGGTAACTCAGCAAACTTGATACTAGGCAACATAACTTAGAGGAAGGTAATAAATGGAACGTTTTATATAAATCCAGTAGAAACATCTCTGCTAAATTGTCAGTGACTTTCAACATAGAATACTAATTCTGAACTACTGATTTCCTGCTTTAAGTGACACTTAGGAAAGAAAATGGTTTACAGTGAAGTTAATGAGGGTCAGCAATCAACCTCCTGGGAGTAGAATCAGCTCTTCACAGTCAATTACTAGAAATGAAGCCAAATTATACAAGCGAGACTTTTTTCAGATACCTACTGTATAAAATTTGTGTTTCATTCCAGATGCATGATTTGTTTGGATGAAAACAATGTTAAACAATGACTGAGCAGACTGGAATGATTACTTCATTTCTTAGAACTTTTAAAAGTGAAAAAAACCCCACGTTCACTTCAGTGATATCAGGCTTGGCTGAAACCAAAAAAGTTTCAAAAAATTGATGTCATCATTAAGACATTTTTGTCAACACTCCAATTACAAACTTTTTTTCTATCTGGAAAACATTTTAAAATTAAGATCCTCTTCTGCTAGGCTTTTTTTCTTCCTTTTTTGTAATTGAATTAACTTAGTTTTCTTGGAATAATTCTAACACAAGAAAATCTGGGGATAAATTACAAGAAACGTAAATTGCAAGAAAAGTGGGGATGAGTTATAAATCCTAAAGGCCTAGTGCTTAAAAGCGGGAGGTCAGCTACATGTTAGTCTGTCAACATCAGCAGCCTGTCAGTGTTTAAGTCTCAGTGCTTAAGTTAGACCACCTATTTCAGACAGCATCTAAATCCTGCGAAGAACCTAAATTAACCAGAACATTTGTTTTCAACCAAATGGTCTTATAGTCATCTATGTATGACCAGAAGTAACTGTCATCTGGTCTGTATTGCTGCTGTATAGTCTGGGGAGGTACCTGAACTCTGCTGAACTCCCGTGAGGGCACTCATCCTGGTGTCCTGGTCAGACCACTCCTGCTTCATTCAGTGCAAAGCTCAGGGTCCACAGTCATTTACTTTGCTCATTGATCAAGGATTGAATAGGCAACAGCCTGTCCCTAACCCAAAAGCCTAGAAGTTAGGATATATGAACTCCAGGACCTCCTGAGCCTAGAAGTTTGAAGTCATAGCTTCTAGTTCCCAAACAAATGTTCTAACTAGCAGGCCAAAATGGGGGCTTTTGCCCATATCAGGTGTAGATGGCTAGTAGGAATAGAGAAATCACAAAGGGTATAGAACACTTGACTCTGTAACCTAATATTAAATACACTGTGTGTAGGTGATTATTTTCATATTTGGATAATTAGTCCCAGTGCTATTGAAAACATTTTATATGCACATTTTCTACTTAAGATACACTGAATTAAATGCACACACAGAATTAAGATAAAAAAGCCAAACAGGTAACCCAATGCCCCTGCTTTGTCTGGAATGCTGAAAAGCAGCTGCAGTGTAAGCAACAAGAATTTTGGTCCTTGGCATAGAATTATAGAATGAATCATAGAGACACAGAATGGTTTGGGTTGGAAGGGACCTTTAAAGATGATCTAGTCCAACCCCCCTGCCACAGGCACAGAAATCTTTCACTAGACCAAGCTGCTCAAAGCCCCATCCAACCTGACCTTGAACACTGCCAGTGGTGGAGCAGCCACAACATCTCTGGACAACCTGTTCCAGTGTCTCACCACCCTCATCATAGAAAAAGTTCTTTATATCTAATCTAAATATACCCTCTTTCAGTTTAAAATAATTACTCCTTGCGGTATTACTACAGGCCCTGATAACAAGTCTCTCCGTCTTTCTTATAAGCCCCCTTTAAGTACTAGAAGGCTGCCATAAGGTACCCCCAGAGCTTTCTCTTCTCCAGGCTGAATAACCCCAACTCTCTCAGCCTGTCCTCACAGAAGAGGTGTTCTAGCCTCTGACCATTTTCATGGCTTTGCTCAGCACCCACTCTAACACTTTAATTGCTTGGATGCAATACTCGATGTAGGGTCTCACGAAAGTGGAGTAGAAAGGGCAGCATCACCTCCCACGACCTGCTAGCCATACTTCCCGTGATGCAGCCCAGGATATGGTTGGCTTTCTGGGCTGCAAGTGGAGCAGCTGGCTCCAGCTTTCTGAGCTGCTGGCTCATGTCTGATTTTTCATCCACCAATATCCCCATGGCCTTCTCTTCACGTCTGCTCTTAATCCATTTATCCCCCAGTCTGTCCTGATACTGCCCTGACCCATGTGCAGGATCTTGCAGTTGGACTTGTTTAACTCCATGAGATTTGCATGGGCCTGCTTCTCCAGCCTGTCAAGGTCCCTCCGGATGGCACCCCTTCCCTCATGTGTATCATCAGCTGCACCACTCAACTTGGTGTCATTCACAGACTTGCTGAGGATGCACTCAATCCCACTGTCTATGTTGTTGATAGTATTTTTCCCCATACAGACCCTTGAGGGACACAATTCATTACTGGTTTCCACTTGGATACTGAGCCATTGACTGTAACTCTTTGGACATGGCCATCCAGCCAATTCCTTATCCATCTAATAGTCCATCCATCAAATCTATAGCTCTCCAATTTTGATGCAAGAATGTTTTGGAGGACTATATCAAAGGCCCTACAGAAGTCTAGGTAGATAACATCCGTAGTTATTCCCTCATCCACTTATACAGTCACTCCATTGTAGAAGGCCGCTAGTTTAGTCAGGCATGATCTGTCCTTGTTGAAGCCATGTTGGCCATCTCTCTAATCACCTCCCCGTGTTCCATATGTTTTGACATATCTTCCAGGAGGATTTGTTCCATGATCTAATGAGAAGCAAGAGATGTGTGCACAAACCTCTTGCAGAGGAGACAGAGGGCTTTGCTTCCTGGGCGAACTGCTCTGATCAAAAGGCTAATGTGGAACAGGAGCTGCCCTCTGTCCCAGTATCTACCACTACTGCTAGGTATCTGCTTTCCAAAGTGACTCTGCACAAATCCTTCTCCAAACTAAGCCCTGGTTCTGTGTAGGTTCAGCCATACACGTATTGCTGATTGAGATACTTAAAGTGGCTTATCTTAGCAAAAGGTGCCTACCAGAAGGAGTAAGAAAGGCAGACATCCCTGTACCTTTTCTGCAGGTTGTGCAGAGGTGTAGGATTCTATCTTTGATGCTCACAGCAAATTACCTACCTCTAAGGCAAGCCCATGTTAGTTGCCTGAAGTAGATGGGTCTGAATTATGACTTTAGTAACACGTATGAGTCTCCTGAAGAAGCTTTTCTATCCAGAAATTATTTTTTAAGACTCATAACTCTTACGAGGCTTATGAGTCTTAACAAAAATGAGGATTAAGATTTTAAGATCTTCAAGATTATTTAAGATTGGAGACTAAAAAAAACCTCTGCATATCAGATTTTGCTATCATAGCAAATTTTAAAATTCTATTTTACATGTATCTTGGGTGTAAGCACTGTAGCCGAATATGTGTATAGTAAAAAAATGTTCTGCAAAACATAAAAAAAAAAATATTGTTTTTAATCTTGAAATATTCATGATGATTTCTTAGCTCAGTTCAAACAATGAGAAGGGCTGCTTAGTCTTCTATGATCATTTGTAAAGAAATCTATAGTAAGTGGCTCATACAATACTTTACCAAGGTGTACTTACTGTACTTAATTAAGTTTGTGTAATTATTGCTGTTTTACTTAAATAGCATAACATAGGACATGTTTGCACTTTGTGGAAATCCAGATATTAATCAGCTGTAATGGTAGCCTTTAACCTGCTACATATTATTTTTCCTGATGTGTATGCTTTAGGGTTATGACAACTACCAGCTTTAACTTTGAATTGATTCTTTGCCAGGATTACAATCTTTTGGCAAGTTGTCAATGACTGTTGTTGGGAAATTTTCCTGTGCATCTAGACTGGAATAACATCACACTAACATACCTTTCACTGGGCTGCATGCTTGACATAACTGTTGGCTTGGACATAATTTTTCAAAACTTTTCAACCCTGCAGGTTACTGTGAGGTAAATTTTTAAATTGCTTGTTTAGTGATGTTTTCTCATCTTGCACTATAATACGATCATCCTTGAGACCTGGATTATGTAATTTTATCACTGTGTCTAAAAGACACGAAAAAGCTACTTTTAAATATACTCCTCATGGGAAAAATTGGAATTGTAAGGCAGTACAGACAACAGCTACTGAGCAAATTCAGTTATGGGGAAAACTTTAATTGGAGCTGGAATGCTAATTAGTGTCTCCAAACAGCTTCCCTATTCAGTCACTAGCCTCAAAAAACAGGATGGCATATGTAATGAAAACTAATTTCAAGAAATTATATAAGCTTTATAGCACTTCAGGCCAAAACAGACTACTGTGCGAGCTAGTCTGAACTCTAGTATGTGACAGAGCAATTAAGCAATTCAACTATCCCGTCCCTGGTTTAAGTTAATAAATAGTGCTTAATTAACACATAACTTATGTTTGGCTGAAGCACAAATTCTGCAAAAATATCTGGTTATGACTGGATATTGTATATATTTATCAACAAACACATAGCCACCTTGCCTCTTGGGAGAGAATTCCAATGGCTAAACAAAGTCACTGCTAAATTCTGTGTTTCTTATTTCAGTTTGAAAATATATATGTATGTTCCTACACAGTATTCAAAGGAGATACAAGCAAGCTCTGCTCTTGCAAACTTGTGTTCAGCCAGCTCTGGAGTGGAAATATAGCTAGCTTCACTAGAGGCAGGTTATATTATGAGGGCTCTATATTACAACAGAGACATAAGTCCTGATCTGGAGCTATCTCATACTAGATGAGAAACAGCACATTGAAATCTTCTTGCACAAACTTATTTACAGATGTAGGAAGGCTTCTTTTCAGAGCAAGGCCTTCATGAGCCCTTTGAAGCAGAATCTGGGAAGAAAAAGTATCTGTAAGGAGTTTGTGGACAAATAGGAAGTGCAGTTTATTTTCACTCCAACAAGAGACGAAAACTAGAAACAAAGGTCATCCTGCTCTATGAGCTGTGAGATCAGTGGTGATGAACTACTGGCATTGGTTCAAATTTACTGTCAACAAAGATCTGCTCTGGCACCAATTACAATGAACTGAAATGCTTTTTAAGATAAATTTGGCACCAAATATCAAAGAAAGCTCTCTATCAGTGTGTTAGATCATTACAAGCCTTAAAGACTTTGGATCAAATCCCGAGTATGTGTAAAGATTGTTTCCAAAGGTGGTGGCAAAGGGAATGAGAAGTTAGGGAAATCAAAGGTAACATGGAGGGTACCTCTGAAGCTTTGGCGTTACACAAGATTTCAAGTACTTCTACGGCTTTAATTCTCTGTACATATTGACATCCACATTTTGCATTCTCCCTCATTCTTGCTACTGTTAGTGTTAGAGCATTCTTCATATAGAAACCAAGGCACATGAGTAACTTTGTTTCAAAAACTTACGGTAAGTCATGTTAAATACTTTAAGCAAGAAAATTTCTGTGTATTATATGAAAGGAGAGATACAAAGAATAATAATTAAAAAAAGGCAAAGTAGGCAAAGGCAATATAATTTGGCCAATGGCAAAGTGAGGCTCTGCCTTTGTCCAAGATGACATGGAAGGTCTATGCCACAGCTGAGAGCTCACCCTGAATCTCTGAATTCCCCAGCCAATGCAAGAATGACAGTAGTAGTTTTCTTTCCTGAAAGATTTTTCCCATTTTGTATGTATCTTTTCTTTACTGGATATGAAAAGTGGTCCGGATAACAATGCTTAAAATAATGTTGGTAGATATATACATAAACTACTAATGGCTTATGTGAAAAAGCCATAATCTACCCTTCAGAGTGCTACTTTGTATTTGAAAACTGAAGAGAACTGAACCTTAAGGAAAAATGTAGTCTATTAAATGCAGATTTATAGTATGCATACCTCATATGCATCACAAGTTGAGTTTTTTGGAAATGTTGGATTACTTTGGCAGTCAATAGGTCTCAATGCAAAAGCATTTTATATCCAGTCAGCATTTTGTTGTTTTTCTTTGGGGGACTTCTAATATGCTTGCTAGAACTGAATTACTGGGTTGTTTTACAGCAGAAGGGGCACATGTCTAACTGCAAATGGGTTTTAGTTTGGTTTTTAGAAAGCATATTCATATTCCAAATTGTGGAGAGAGGGATGTCAATGAATTAAAACACATAAACTGTTTTCTCGAACACAGAAGATGAAAAAAATCTATACTAATCTGCCCAAAACTACCAACTTTATGAAACATCTCTTTTGCAGTTAGTGACTCATCCTGGTTACCAGAGCAAGAATAAAATCCAGGAACTTGCCTCCACTCCTATACTTTCACTAGATTATAACTGATGTTTGAGATTAATTAAGCTAAAGTCCTCAGTCTGAAAGAAAAGGTCAAAGACTAACCAACGCACAGTTAAAGACAGATTAATGAAGAACTTTGGTAATGATGAATCAACCAGTCTCTCAGTTCCAGGAACTTCCCCTAATATATCTCAATAATTAAGCTCCCATATAACGGAAATGCTGTAGGACAACCAAGTTTTCCCTAGCTATCACCGAATGAGATCCGCACTGAGTGAACACTGGGAAAAAGGATCATGGCATTTGTATTCAAGGGAGCAAAGTCCCAGTGAGGTCATGTTTCTAAGCATGCTAGGTCAAGCTCCATTTATTCCAGTTTCTCATCTTTTGCACATCATAAAAGCAGGCAAGCAGGCAAGAAGAACTTCCATTAATTTGTCATACTCTGCGCACAGGTCTCAAGACAGACAGTATGGTTTCAGGTTAAATGGCTGATCTTCCATCTAAAAACAACAACAAGGAGAGCAACGAATTTCAAGAGCGTGTCCAGATGGGACAATGGTGGTTGGACAGAAGCATAAAGTGCTCTATGTTGTCATCTTTCCTCATAAAGATTTATTGCCAAGTGGGGAAGAAGAGAGGGGAAAAAAAGCTTATTTTACAGAAACAACTGCTTCCTAAATGTTTTCATATCCCTGAGCTCTAATATCTTGTCACAGGATATTAATATTTTTTATCAAATGGAAAAGGAGTTAACTCAAATCTCACTGTGGAAGAACAAAGCTCAGTATGTAACATTGCTCTCTGAGGAGTTAAAAAATTATTATGTTTTTTTAATGTAGATAAATTCTCAAATGGCCTCTCTGAGTATATTCATTTCCCCATATCTAGGATTGCCTTTCCCAAATTGTTTATAAAAAGGATAAAGCATATTATATCCGTTCACAGTAGTGGAACATGCTAATTACACTTGGAGATAAGCAAGGTTGCTTATGGTAAAATTTACCAGAGTGTTGGCATGAGAATAGTGATATTCACTTAGAACAAGGGGGCAGAAAGAATAGAATTTGAAACATCAGTGGTCAGTGCAGTATGGACATCAAAAAAAATTGTATTTCTTCAGAGGGGCTTTATTTTATTACTCACTTTTTCATTCATTTATTAATTTGAGAATGAATGAAAATATATCAAAACACATTAGGAAAATTTTGAAAAGTAGATAAGAAAAACTGAAATATTTCAAGACATCATTTATCCACAATCAAGATGGTCAAGGTGGGAGCAATGCTCCTACCAGCTCTCTTTGCCACCATATGCTTCCAATCCCAGCTGCCAAGGGCAGAAGTGAATAAGGAAGCCAAGGCTCACATCACCTCAAACTCTGGCCTCTCCACTTCAATTGCCAGTTTGCGGATCAGCTGTGGTTTCTATGATGTACTGAGCTCTCCGATAGGATTATGACTTAAGCCACCTTTCTCGCACAGACCACTCAGTAGACTTCAAATGCCATTTTGTTACTACTTAATAGCACCTCTGGCTCAAACCAATGTAAAATCCCGTTTCTAAAGGAAGCTAAAAATCAGCTGTATGGTTCATGCTGCTATTGAAAACCTCTTATAGTTTACATGCTAATTATATTTTAATTTCTTTTTTTTTTTTTTTCCATTTTCTCTTCTGTTGTGGAAAAGTCCCCCACAAATACCAGGGAGAAATTATTCCTTGATAATATAGCAGAGATACAGAAATCAGGTATGCACAAAGTGTGAGATGCTCTAAACATCAGCAAACATTCTGAAAAACAGTGAGAAATAGCTACATGACCCCCAGATCTCTTCACCTAGAGTGAGCCTTATGCGTTATTACTGGGGAAAAAATGGTAATTAGTGTATTTTTCTTAAACATAAACATGACCTTAAAGTTCATGCACAAAACATCTACAAAAACTCCGTTATCTCATTTCCAGTCATGCAAACTCTGATATTCTGTGCTACACATTATGACACGAAGTGACTAATACATATAGCTTTTTACTCAACCTCTCGGTAGTTGTCGCTGACTCGATCCAAACTGAGGGAATACAAGAGGTTTCTTCCTCCCACGAACAGTCGCTCTTGATACTCATCCAGCAGCATTATGTGAAGACCAAGATATCCAAATGGGCTATGAAAGACTGACGTCCTGTTTAAATCCCAGAGCTCTGAAATACAATCAGAGTGTGTGTGATGAACACCAAACAGCTTAGTTTTCATGGCTTCATTTTCATATCCTCCTAGGGAACTAAACAAGAAGTTGTGGGACATTAAAATGCTAATCGTATAATCTTTGAGTAAGAAAGAGACACAAAACACCTGGGAACAATTTTTAAAATGAGCCAGCTCTCCAGGACGTTTGTGTATGAATCTTTACATCATGATCTTTGTGCTCAAAATATCATGAGATGGGGATGGGTGAAAATAAGTTCTCTCCTTAACAGTTTCTGAAAAGAAAAAAACCCCCACTGGTTAGGACATTAACTGCAAATGGGAAAAAATGAATGGATTTATGGAAATTGAAAAAATTACTCGAAATTGTCTCCTTGCCTTTCCCTCAGGCATGTCAAACTGCAGGGGTTTACTGTACGCACAACGTTGTTCTGGTTTTGTTTTCTGGGGGGATGGGGTTGCTTGTTTTAAGCCCGGCACTGTCTCCACTCAGTTCACCAAAAATATTGCCTCTAAATTCAGTTAGAACAGTATGAAATCTATGAAATGCATACTCGTAATTTTCCAAGCAATCACTGATTTTGTCAAGAAATGCGCTGATCAGATAAGGGGAGCTGGGGTTCAGCTGCACATGATCCAGGCTAAAGTCACTTCCACAGAGAAAGGGAAATTCATCCAGGGTAATGTTGCAGAAACTTGGAACTGGGTCTCAGGAAGGAAGAAAGAGGCAAGCACAGGGGTCTTTCTGCACTCTCGAGCAGATGGTGAAGAGCACAGCCCAGCTAGCAGCAGCCAGAGAGGCTGAAAATCATTTTGCTGTCAGGAAGCATCAAAAGAGTTCATTACAAAGAGTACCTTAAGACTGTCTCCAAAACAGCGGAGCTGGGACTGGGGGAAAGGCACTGTGTTCCTAAGGTTATGTTGTGATGAATTGTTTTATTTTGAAGAAACAAAAATCACTCTTGGTAAAAGCAACAAAATTCCTTTCAGCTTATCCCCAGAGCTATCCCTAAACATAACTTTTCCAATTGTTTGGATGTGGCCCAGCAGCTGATGTTGGGAGAAGTAGGATTTTCCCAGAGCTAGTGAAGACAACAAATGTCCCTCACCCAGTTTGGGCTAGAGGCTCCAGCTTGTGTGCCACACCAGCATTTGTGTTCATTTGTCCATGCAGCACCTTGTCAGCCACATAGAGGACACAGCTGGCCTTCTGCAAGGGGACTGAGTGGTCCTACATGTCAGAGAAAGTCCTCACACAGGTCTATCACTATGGCATCCACTTGGGATGCCATACATGCCATCCATATATGCTGTGATTTTTGAGAATGCAGCCTTATAACGTACCCAAATATTAAACCACCAAAATTCATAATCATTGTTAAAAATTTGTCCTTTGTTTCCTGGGAAAAGGATGTTCCAAACCAATGAGATTTGAATTCTATATTTGAATTCAAATTTACCTTACCCACAAAAAGATTTAGCATAACCAATTTTCCTCATGAGATACCTTACTTATATCCTAAAGTATAGAAAAGAGAACAAACCTTTTGAGCCAAGGCAAGAAATTTAACATTCAATGAGGATATTAATTTAATCTAACAAATTGCCACAATTTCTTTTACTTTTAAATTATTATTTATATTGCATGCATGATGATAGGTGAATTCAAGAACAGGATAAATACATTTTGTTCCATTTGTTGACTAGGTTTGATTCAAGTCAAGAAAAGCTGAAATCAACTAGTTTCTGAAAGCTGTTTCCCTAGATGATAAAATTTCTATCAAAGGAGTCATACTAGAAATTCACCCTCACAACTCTTATTTCCTGAGCTATCTTCAGATAGATTCAAAAGAATCTATTGGTTAAATAGCTGTGGAGAATAATGTTAACATCTAGGCTTTCCATAAAATTTTTTAAAAGTCGAGGTCAAAACACTTTGTACCTGGGTGTGATCAGCCTCATTTAACAAATGGGAAAACTAAGTCACAGACAGGAGCATCATGATGAGCAGAACAAGTCTTTTTTGTCTAAGCTTTGCATACTGGGCAGTGAACAAGATACATTCTTTGACAGTGACACACTCAGCACAGAACTGCAAAGCAATGTGGAAATGGCACTTTCAAAGCAAGCTTCTCTTGACAAGCAAATCCATCAGATTGCTGTTTCAGAAGATTGCTTGTTTGTGATCAGATTAGAAATGGAAGGAAATATTCCTTTGGTTCTAAATAAAGCCACTTTTTATTTGCAAGAATATAAAACATCCAATATATTTTATTTTTGAGTCAGTCTTGGAGTTAAAAGAATTGCATTTTAAATTCTAGTTATATACAAGCCACAAAAGGATATTGTGGTAGCTTCCCCAGACTTATTTCCATGTTGTCCTGAAGGCAAGTTTTTCGTAAATGAGACAATATTTCTTTACATAGATCAGAGATATCACTCACGTGTTCTCAATGAGAACACAAGGCACGATCAAGAGTCCTCTACCTGATCATGTACACTGGTAACTACTCATATAAGACTCAGTCTTGCCAAATACACCTGCAACTCTCATTGTCTGAAATGAAAGCTGAGAATATTAAACACCTTTCAAGATCAAATTTGTAAAAAGAGATATTTCTGGGACTACCTCCAGCAAAGCTATACAGGCATGGTTTTGCCGTGCGTGTTGACACAAGCACAGAAGTGAACCTGACATCTGGAAGGGCTGGAAAATGCCAAGCAGTGGGACCTGGGGAGCAATTTTGTTACTGAAACACAAATGTAATAGTATTATGTAGTCCCTTTGAAAGGTACTAGGATTTCTGGACATTGTAGGGTATCTGAGATATTAGGACAGTGTAGACAAACAGCATACAACACCTTCTGAATGTCAGGAGAATGGGTGGGATATCCAGGAGTCTAAAATGGCACTAGGTGTCTGTCATTTCAAGGCAAGTGAGTCTCACCATGATCTGGCTTGATGTAAATGACCCAGGTATTGAAGCAGTAGAACTCCACTCAGGTAGTGCTACGCCCCTTCGGCAAAGCTGGTTGGCTTCGATACCACACTACGTGAATGCAGCTGCACTGCTCCCAGGCTTGAGCTGCTGCAGCCGCAGGTTGCACAGCCTGCACACTCATTTACTGAATCGTTAGTTCATGGATTGTTGCACTTTGCAGCGTTGAGATACCCTTAGTCATTGAAATCATGGCACAGTTGGGAGTGAATGTTTGCAAGGGACACCTTGTGACTAGAGTCCTCAAGGTGTCAAGAGTTGTGCTCCTGCTCATGCCTACACCCTTAATTTGAAAAATTAAGCTTCAAGGTCACACCTAAACTTGAGCATAACCCAAAAAGAGGTTGTTCTTCTACCTAGTACTAGGATTTAATAGCTACATTTCTGCTGAGCACATCTAGCACTTGCAAGATCATGTGCAACTGAGATTTTCTTTGAGAACCTGGCCAGAGAAAATATAGTGCTGCCTAATGTTTTTAAAATATTCTAGTGGCTAAATCGGTCACCTGAGAAATAGCAGACATGATTTCAATTTCCTTTTCTAAATGGATTGAAACCCAGATCATTCTCTCTTCATAAAGAGGTCTAATCACAAGCTATTACCTACTAGATTGATAGGGAAGGATGGATGCTTTCTCCATTTCCCGTTGAAGCTGTGCAACAAAATATTCAAGCTTCAGGAAGAGTGAACAAGCAGCAGCATGACTCTAGTAGTTAAATTGCTTTTCTCGGAAAGAAGTTCTGGCTCTAGTGCTCAAAATAGTCTATGTATTTTATATTAAACAGTGGATAGCGTGTATAAACTGTTCTAGCACATGGACTAGAAACCCTCAGCTCCTCTCTCACATGGGAATGGCTAAAGATTTGAGCTGAGTAAAATCCTTTCTTTTATTGAGTTTCTATAGATTTTTGTGACAAAAAGCCTTTCCTCTATAAAGATCTTGTGTAAAGAAATAAAAAGCAAGAGAAAAAGAGGATGAATTGTTCAGGGAGAATATGTTGTTAGTGCTCAACACACAGGACAAAAGAGACAAGATCATTCCTACTCCTATCTTTTGGTAAAAACCAAGCTTCAAATTGCTTCAGCGTACTGATCCCCAAATTTGAGAAAACGTTATTCAACATTCGTACTATAATGTTTTGCCATTTTAATCTAAAACACCATAACTAAAACCACACCATTACAATACAAACAATATTTTACTCAACAAAAGAAGGACTGCTTCAAAATTTACATATTCCTATATGGCACTTCACTTACCTGTGAAAGCCTTAAAGCAAGTCTGGGCTGCTAGATTACATTTCATAAGAGAACAAATCTTATTTCTTGCTCTTTTAAATGCTGAGAACAAACCTGAAGGTTTGTTATCTGTCTGCCAGAGCTTGCTGGCAAATATTCAGACCGATCTTGCTTATAGCACATCTACTTGGATTCTGTTAGCCATTTGTCAAGCAATGTTATTTATGTTCATAATAGACGATTTCTTGAATGTTTTAATG
Source organism: Aviceda cuculoides (assembly GCA_035590195.1). Classification (NCBI taxonomy): domain Eukaryota; kingdom Metazoa; phylum Chordata; class Aves; order Accipitriformes; family Accipitridae; genus Aviceda; species Aviceda cuculoides. Next base: position 9,896,138 of record JAVJGG010000005.1, on the reverse strand, counting down.
ACCAATATGTAATTCTTTCTAACGTCTAAGATTATGTTAAAACAGCTATTTCTTCTATTAAAAAAAAAAAAAGTCACTCTTTTATTATGTTATGTTTATATTTTTAAATATAAATGCTTGATAACTAAAATATGCTTGGGACATGAAGTGCGAAAACCTCGTTTCTGCTCCACAGCAGCCAGAGTATAGTGAGATTTCACTTATAACAGGTTCTCAGAAATTAAGCATGAAGTAAGATATAACTTTGAACCTTGAATATAGGCAAATATCACTACAGATTTTTTTTTTTTCCTCAGGGAGTGACAAAGCTGATGTTGCTCTGCTCTGTTTTTCATAGCATTACATCATCACAACTGCACGAGTCTATTGCTTTTGCCCTTTTTTGCCCTCATAAAGATCTTTAGTTCCCCTTTAAAATCTACAGAAATATAGTCTCGCCTCCCACACTACTTTATGCTGCAGAACATTCTTCCGGCAAAGATGTTTTCCAGATGCCGGGCACTGACAAATGAGTCTGGCACTTTGAACATGTTGAGGTACATGAGGTGGACGTCTCGGTGCTGCTTTACAGGAAGAGGTAATGCCTAGGGTTGCCTTCTGTCCCCATCAATAATGTAAAAGGCCACAGATATAAAGTCTAGGTAATGTGAACACCTGAATGACATTTTATGTTTCCAATTGTCAGCAGAGTCCTGGAAAATGTATATATTACAGTGGAACAAGTTTTATAAGAATTTGGTGAGCCTTATGTAATTTTAGTTAATTCAGCTTTTTGCTATGTAGCTGACAAGTGATAACAAAATCTTCGTACATGTGACAAGAAAGGGACAGAAAGAAAAAGGAGGAAAACCAAAAAGGAGACATTGGGGAAAAGCTGAAATATCTGTGACACAGTTTATGAACTACAGGTTAAGAGTAAGATCAGGCAATGCGAGTGTCCTTCAATTTTAAACCACCAGTACTTTAAGGTATATTACTATTCAAGGGGACTCTAAAGAGTCATCCATCACAAGGACAAAAATATAATCTTACAAGTAGTTGGATCTTTCTGACAAGGTTAAGACCTCTAACTGGCAATATTCCATATAAAATTGGTAACAGGAGGCAGAAGTTTTCTTCCCTGGGTAAAAAAATAAAGATAAAAGCTTACCCCCAAAACCTATGCTGCTGAATATGAGATAATGCATTAGCAATTTTTACATTCCTGTGCTCACAGTCATCAGTCATCTACATTGCTGCAAAAATAATTCTAGGGTCATGACAGGAATTGCCAGTTAGTGGAAGGATACGCTAAGTAAGGTGAACCAGCAAGCAACTGAACCAGCTGAGCAATAGAAAAGGGGACAGTGTAAATCGGCCAGAGGTGGCTGAAGTCAGTGCTGCTGCATAAGGTTTGCTAGCAAAATCTGAGCCAAGAACTTTAAAGGCAGAATTAAGTGCAAATAGCAAACTAACTAAAAAATCTTAGTAGTAATAATGCTGAAAGTTACCACTATACTTTTAAAAGACAGTTCTTTAGATATTTGAGTATCTTATTTGGGGAACATGAATCAGTAGGAGATAAAAGGCTGTAAGGGAGACTGAAGTATGAACTTTCACTGCTTGAGGTTTTATCTGTGTGGCTGCCAGGCAGATGCCTCGGAAACTTGGCAGGGTAGGAGGCAGAAAGCAAACTCCAGCAATGACAAGCAAAAACCCATTAGTCCATAACTACTCTCACATGATTCAACCTCTGCTCTTAACAGCAGGTGAGTTTGGCTATCTAGCTCTATTTGGAGAAAGTAATTGGCTTCATGAAGTGAGCCATTGCAGCAAAGTCCATGAATAATTTTGTTTGGTTGGTGCTCTTCCTCCAAATGTGTGGATCTAGTGATGAAGTTTAAATTATAGTGAAAACCTCAAATAAAGAACTTTCCCTTTGAGTTTGTTTAAATTACAGAGGCAAAAGTTTCTGAAATTAAAAGGTACGGTTTGGGGAGACAAGAATATTTTCAATCTGTACGCAACACAAAACTCTTTTTTTTTCTAAGAATATTGGAAAAACCTATAACTGGAACATGTAATAAATCATAGGGTATATTTTTGTTTCTTCTAATTCTACTCAGCTTATGGCAGAAAAATTTCAGTGGAACTTGAAAGTCTTTAACACAGCTAATCATGTTAGCTCATGTCGTAATCCTTGATATTTCCATTTCACATTATTGCATGTCACATATATACTGTGACATATATATACTTTGTTACATCTAGCAAATATTTAGTTATTCTTCCCTGCTGGCAAAATAACATACTCAGTTAGTCCCACTATAATTGATCTGGTTTTAGTTACTAAACAACAGAAATATAACCATTATGAATCTACCAGGGCTTATAGTATTGACATACTACATACTACTAAATAAACAAGGTGTATGCTTACACAGTATTTCATCATGTTTCTAGTTCTTGCTGGAAACATCACAATGTACATCAAATTAAAAATAATCACGCATAATCTTCATACAAACTGAGTTTACTGCACATTTAAGATGCATTTCTAGAAGTACATGCCAGTCCAATAAAAATTATCTGATATTCAATTAAATGTTACTAATTCTTAAAAAGAAATTTAATGCAGTATAATAAAATCTTGGTATTTTTGGTATTTAATGAAACCTACCTAGTAATGATGGCCAATTTATAGACTGTCTTAGGAGAAAACTTCCTTGTAAATCAGCTGAAAACATTCACAGTACCTACTTAATAGTAGTGTATGTTGAAGTGTTATTTGTTTTCTGACAGCAATGTATGTGACCCTACCAATTTCTGGACCTTATTGTTGATTTTCATTACAGCAGTAGTAAGCTACTATGGCTTGTGATGTAAGGCCTAATGCAGAGCTCTTCTGCCATTTTTCCCAGTTAAGTTCATTATGTATGTATGAATAGTAGCTTTCCTCCTGTATTTTATCTGAACCTGAGAAACAACAGACAGGGAATCAACTCAGAATGAGAGGAAATATTCATAATTTCAACGTTAAACTTTTATTTGAAGGATGATTTCTTCCACAACATTCACAGCGTGCTTTTAATGATGATGATGATGATGATAATAATAATAATAATAATAATAATAATAATAATTCAGTCAACATTTATTTTGAAATATTTTAAATTAAGCATATTATATTGATTTCATATCTATTTCCAGTTAACTGGATATTACTTGCTGAGTGATGGATCCTTTTTTTTAAATTCATTTTGGCGTTAAACAGCAAATTTTGGCATGCATTCAAACAAATTTGCTATGGTCAAGTTGACATACTCCTTATACCAGAGACTCTATTATAAAAAAAAATTTGTTTAGCTTTCCAGTGTGATTTTCCTTAGAAAAGGTACACACATCCCCAAACTGTTCTCTGACAATGCAGTTCAAAAATGTGGTTGTGACAGAAAATATTAAACCAAATTCATTGTTTATGAAAAATTACATAATACCATTGCTATTACAAGTCCCCAGGTCTCAGTCCAAGGTAGTGTAGCTGTTTATTCATGTGAGCAATATTAAACCAGTATAATGTGACTGCCTACAACTCTCTAGTGACTTCAAAACCTAATGATCCTTATCTCTTTGATAAAGCATTTTGAGTAGGTGATAAGTGACAATGTTGTGGATAATAAAAATATTTATTAATGTTAGAAATTTTTTTTCCTACATGTAGAATGAATGATAGAAAGCTTCAGAAATGTGTTTATCTATAAAAACATTCCAGCAGAAATAGAAATTGGAAATTTTTGATACGAAATTGTTCCAGTCTAAGGGTGACACAAGCATCCATGAAATAGTCTTCGAGAACATTATCTACTGCATCCAATGTATTTCTAAGGAATTAAGCATACAAAGAAATGTCCCCCTTAAATTATACTCACAGAAGATGTTTTGCATTATTTTTAATATCTTAATAGTGTTAACAAGTGAAAGAATCGATTTATAAAACTCTGGAGTTTTACAAGATACGTATGGTTCAAATAACCACAGCCCTCTTCTGATGAAACACAGGCAGTCCAGTCTCTTGAGGACTTGATTTATTAAGGTGTACCACTTACTACATGCTTATTACCACACCAATCTGAAAAGGGTAGAATTCTTCCTACAGAGCGATCCAGTGTTTTGACAGAAAGAGAATCTGGTGCTTTCATTTAAAATGAATATGCCAAAAGTCAGGGTTTTATGCTATTCAAAATGACTGTTAAATTGAATTTCCTTTGAAAAAGATGGATAAAAATGAGCTATCCCATGTGATTTTCAGGGGCATATGCTCTTGGGCAGGATGGCATGTGATTGACAGTATACTTAAGGCTATCTGGAATCATCAACATGATAAAAAACAGAAGGGAGGAGAAAGGAGACATTGTAAGAAAATCAAAAGGCAGAGGGAAAATTGAGATGGAAATAACTAAAAAGATGAAAGGAAAGTTTCAAGGTATTTTTTTCTGCCAAATCAATTACAGCAGATGCAGAGTTTGAGATAATATTCCATAGGTGAGTTTAGAAAGATTTATTACACCTCACACACTGATATAAACCCAAGTTTTACTGAGCACAGCAACTCTAAACAACAGTGAATGGATTTATGTAGAAATTAGTACATTGTTACCCTAAAGTGTGTTCTCTTTAACTGAACAGAATAGCTTCTCTGGAAAGGCTTAATTCACAGAAAGGAGACAAGTATTTAGCTGCTAAACATCAGTATCTTCAGAAGACCTACCTAATTTGAGTTATCTAGCACTAACATATCCATGATTTGATCCTGCTTTTCCTGAAATGTCCCAAACAGTTTTAAATATTAATGAAAACTGAATACATCAAAGGTCTGTTTGTCGGCTTTATTTTTATTATGTTATCTTTTTTATTATGAGACAGATTTTTATGACAGAATTCAAGCACTTATACTATAGGTGTGATATGTCATATTCAGCTTTGTTTTGCTCAAAGTCAGGTGTTTAGTTTAAGATATTTATCCAGCTGTCTTTTTTATGAGAACAAGAGAAAGAGGCATTCCCAAGTGGCATTTTAAAATTCCTTTATAAAAGAATCTAAACACATAACTTCTAAAAGTAGTCCCTTCTATACTCTAAATTTTAAGTCTACTAAGTTTTAGATACATAGTTAAATGTAGAAGTATTCCACCCCAAAATGCATTCTATACATAAGATAAGGTTGTACTTTGTCAATGTTTGCAATTTTAGGAAATGCAATGAAGGGGAACACATAGAAATAACTGTCTTTAAGGATGTTTGTTGCCTCTACTGTTTCTACCACAGTATGCCTAATTATCTGTAAAATGCTGGTTAAGTTTAATGCCTTGGAAGAAAGAGACAGAGAAAAGCTTTATTTGAATAACTTGGGACATATTTGAAACCTTTCAGAACCAATAATTCTTTGCAAATATTAGAGTTAAAATCAGAGACATGCTTGTGCCATTTGACTTTGAGACAGTGGAACTCAACAGAGTTGATCTTAAGCAGTGTAACTGGAGAATAAAAGTCATTATTAAGCAGCTATTAATGTTCACATAACTATTATGAATTGTATGATGAACCATTACATATCATCCTTAAACCTTCACAGTGCACCCATCCTCCCCCTGCTTTTCTTTTTTTCTTTTCTGGCAGATTTTGCAAGACGGTGGAAAACCTAGTGCTTGTTTAGAAGTTTATTGTATATTTGACATTAGCATTATCTTTTCTGATGGTAAATTTGAGCATCTAACAGAATCAGGCAATAGACCCTACAGAATTTCAGATGTAATTTGTGCTCTTAAACCCTTCAGATGCTTTTAGAAAAATACCCAGTGCTAATAAAAGCCCTGTCAGACTTCAGGGAAATCTACCTGTAGAGGAGAGAAACAATCCCCCCAAATTACAAGTAACATCTCTATATCCTCATTTGACCTGATGGTAACAATAAAAAAACCCCAAACAATAACCCTTCTCCCTTCAAAATGGACCATTGTCTCAGTATGACTCTGTCCTGATTCATTTTGCATAGAATGTATAAACACCATACACTTATGGGGTGTTCCTCTATTAGTTCTTTCTTCACTGTACATTTAGAAATTCACCTTCATCTTGGTGCTTGGTTTATCATTGGTACTTAACTTCAGATGTTTTGGGGTCATACTGTTTTTTCTTCTTGTAACTGACTACAATAACTACGACATGAGATAATTTCATTAATAACTTTTATTTCTCACAAGGGCTATTGAGGTTTAGAATTATAGAGATACTATCGAAATGAGGGGTTGATATGGTGGATTAATTTCTGTATACTAGAATGCCGTGCAAAAGCCCATAGTGATCTAGGGAGTAGATTATAGAATCATAGAGAGGTTTAGGTTGGAAAGGACCTTCAAAAATCATCTAGTCCAACCCCCTCACCACAGGTACAGAAATCTTCCACCAGACCAGGTTGCTCACAGCACCATCCAACCTGGCCTTGAACACTGCCAGGGATGGGGCAGCCACAGCTTCTCTGGGCAACCTGTGCCAGGGCCTCACCACCCTCACTGTAAAAAATTTCTTCTTTATATCTAACCTAAATATACCCTCTTTCAATTTAAAATAATTACTCCTTGCAATATCACTACAGGCCCTGATAACAAGTCTCTCCGTCTTTCTTGTAAGCCCCCTTTAAGTACTAGAAGGCTGCCATAAGGTACCCCCAGAGCTTTCTCTTCTCCTGACTGAACTACCCCAACTCTCTCAGCCTGTCCTCACAGAAGAGGTGTTCCAGCCCTCTGACCATTTTCGTGGCCCTCCTCTGGATGTGCTCAAGCAGGTCCATGTCCTTCCTGTGTTGGGGGCTTCCAGAGCTGGACACAGTACTGCAGGTGGGGTCTCACCAGAGCAGAGCAGAGGGGCAGAATCACTTCCCTCGACCTGCTGGTCACACTTCTTCTGATGCACCCCAGGATACGGTTGGCCTTCTGGGCTGCAAGTGCACATGGCCAGCTCATGTCTATTTTCATCCACCAATATCCCCAAGTCCTTCTCTGCAGAGCTGCTCTCAATCCCCTCATCCCCCAGTCTGTCCTGATACTGAGGATTGCCCTGACCCATGTGCAGGACCTTGCAGTTGGACTTGTTTGACTCCGTGAGACTTGCATGGGCCTGCTTCTCCAGCCTGTCAAGGTCCCTCCGGATGGCACCCCTTCCCTCATGTGTATCATCAGCTGCACCACTCAACTTGGTGTCACCCACAAACTTGCTGAGGGTGCACTCAATCCCACTGTCTATGTTGTTAGTGAAGATATTAAATAGTGGGTTTCCCCATATGGACCCCTGAGAGACACCACGTGGTTACTATATTACGTACTGCTCAGCACTGCAAAAATATACAGCCCTGGACTCTCCTTTTCTCTGGGAATTTGCAATCTAACTGGAAAGCACAGCCAAAAAAGAAAGCAAAGGAAAGAATATCCATTATGAAGATGGGGAAAATGAGAAAATACTAATTTCAGTTTTCACAAAATTCGCCAGGGTTTGGATTTACCTCTACATGATTTGCAATGATCATTCAGTAAGTCTGTATGTAACTGTTGGACCCTTCATATTTTGAACACCAGTACAATGGGTGACTCACAAGGCTACTACATCGCTGTGATGAGAATCTGCCCTCAGAAAAAAGGGAGCAGAACACACACCAGGTATTAGAACTAGGAGAGAACATTTTTCTGGCACTGAAAGAATTTTTAAAGACTTTAAAAAAGTTTCCATCCCAAACTGGAATAAAAATCTTCAAATACACAACATTTCCAAACATTGAAAAAGCCTGTTATTTTCACATTGACCTGATGGAACTATTTTAATATTTTTTTATATTTTATTTTGATCAAAGCAGTGTCATTGTTTTAATGTAAGTCAACTAACATTTCAAAATGAAATGTTCTTTGAACAAAATAGAAGTCTTAATTTAAAACATGTAAATATCCTTTTTTTTTGCCAAAATATTAATCAATGAAAACATTCAATTTCCATGAGTTCATGTTTCATAAAGAAAAAAAAGCCCCAAACCGGGATTGATATAGCCAGCAAAGAACTTCTGCATACTTTTAAAACACCTACTGTTATTCCTTCTACAAAAAGTTTTAGTCCTTATTAAAATTTAGCTACCTCTAAAACAAAAGAAGCTTTTGAAAAAAAGAGTATTTCATTAGTTTAACTGCTATGGATTTTTCATAGTAGTATGCGGATTTGGAAAGATGTAGAGAAAAAAGACATGTAGAAGACAACAATCAGAAACCTTTTACAGGATCACAAAACTATTTTTAAATATTGACTTTTGACATATGAACGTTACTTCAAAAATTATCTTCAATATATATATATGAAAAATTTGAAAATATTATATTAGAACTATATATCCCAAGTACCATATTACTGAATCTGGCAACAGTGTTTTTGTTTAGAATACAATAGAAACAGAAATTTATATCCTGCACATTATTTATGAGCATGGGACTATCTGAGGACATGTTAATTTTGTAATACATGCTGCATATTGCACCAGTATTTATCCATCAGGATACACTTCTCCGTTCCTGATACTACGGAAAATACGTAAAAAGAACATAATGAACTGTATGAAATAGCTTGTCACAGGATAATATATTTATCAAACTGTCATAAGTAAGTACACTTAGGAATGAATAGGTCCTAAACATATATTATTTAACTGAAAGCTATTTAATTGCTTATATTTTATTCCATTAATACTTTAGAGGAAAATGTTACATTTAAGTCGTTCTGCCACTTACTATATAAGCTTAACTGAAGTTCAAGGGAATTTTCTCTCTTTAAGAATTAAAGAATTGGGAATATTTTATTCTATTCTGACCCTTGTAGGGTATTATAAAACAGTGCCTGGTCTGAAGGTAGTGAGGCATCTTGCTTTATAGAGAAAAATAAAAAGCAGGAAAAGCATTAGAAAATGCTGATTTGTGTAGATGTAAATGCAATATATCTAGTTTATTTATGCCAGCTTTATTCACATAAATAAGTATCATCCATATAAACAGTTTCTGATTTCAACAGCCTCTCTTGCAGAGGGATATATTTCTCAGTCTAAGAGCTGCATAAACAACTCTTATGTACCAGTAGGTGGCTGGCACTATGAGACCACATGGGCCATGATGTGTGTTATATTTGTATCACAAGAAAACCAAATGAAAACGGTCTTCTTTGCATCTTTTGTAATCTCTTACACTTGTTCAAGTTGAGTTTAAGCTAAGTCTAAAACATTCTCTCCCCATTTCCCACCGCTGGAAGCAATGGAAAACAAAGTTGTTAAAACACAGCACAATTGTATATACTTGCTTTTGAAAGAAAAAAAATTAAAAAAACAACAGGGAAGAAAGAAAACAGCTTATACTGAAAGGACAAGACAAGGAATTGTGTTGGGTCATTTAATAGTAAGGATACAAGTGATGTGACAGTCAGATCTATTAGCTTCAGCATAATGTGCAAAGGCAAGCACCAGAACTGCTATTAGATGAGCCAATTAAAAAAAGATAGGAGGAAGCATTTAACAATCTACTCTAGTTAATAGCCATGCACTAGGTGGAAAAGGATTAGCTTTCTTCCTGGTTATTTCCCCAACTTCATTTTCCATAATAAAATTTACACTACAGAACAAAGTTTTCTATATGCACAGGATATTGATACCAGATCACTAGTTGGATGTGTCAGTTTTCCAAGTAAAATATTTCTACGCACTAAGATAAAAAAGAATATTTACATCCATCTCCTTGGGAGTACAGGCAGGCATCTGAGGAAAATACTGTGGCCTACAGAATGTGTGTTCGTGTACATGTATGTTTACATGCATATATAAAATGTTATTTCACACAAAGGTCTCATTTTATAAGCAAGGCTGCTTGACATCTCAAACTATGCTAGTAAAAGCTAACTAATTAATGATAAAGGTACAAATATGATAGCTATAATGAGGATCTATATTTTCAAAAGATTGTGGGTCACGTGTAAATTTGATAAAAGCAAGCAGCAGTCCATCTGGGTTTTTGTTTTCCTGTTGCAACTCCTTTCTTTTTTTTTCCCCTTTGAAACTAGTCTCAGTGACACCACTACAGAAAATAAAGATCATGTCTAAAAATTGTCACAGAGCTAACTTATATCTACACATTTTCTATGCAAGTCTAGCCTGGTGCTGCTATTAATGGCATTTGGCAATAACTGTTTTCTCTGTGGTTATCAGTTCTTTTGTCCATGGCCATCACCATTATCTGAATAGCTTTAAAAATGCTAAATAGCTATTGAAAACAATTACTTTTTCTTCCCTATAGAATTTTGCATTTTGCTAATTCATAGCTGAGGTGGTCAGTGGAATTTGCACTGCTTGCTTGCTTGCTCTTTTTAGAAAGGTTATAAAGATCAGAAGGCAGGTCCCTTAGAAGGATTTATTTTCACTGTGTATCTGTTGGCAGTTTACTATGATGAGGATTTACATGTGCTGTTATAGTAAGGCAGCAATATAGATGCTGTCTGTGCTGAAATCTAGAAGCCATGGTGCTTGCATAGGTGCCTTGACAATGTCAAGGCAGCTGTGGCTTCCACTAAGTCCTGCCCCTGTTCTTGCATTTATACCAAAAATATAAGCATCAGCCCTTCAACACAAACTATTCATCTTGAAATACCATCCTCTGCTTCAACTAAGTTGTACTAAAGACATCCAAGGAATCCCTTCACGTTAAATATTTACTCTACCTCCTTTTTACATTCTTATGTCAGAGACCTTTAAATGAAAAAAAAAAAGAAAAGAAAAAAGAAAAAAAGTAGAGCAAGTCTCCAGAATATTACTGTAAACATTCAGAAGTTTCATTACACAAGAGTTCTAGGAAATTTGGATTCATTTATGCTTAATCACCTTCACTTGTCTTCCAATACCACCCAGTTTGGGCTTTTAGTCACAGAACTCAACACACAGTTATAAACACTAAATTTCAATCAAGCTACAAACTCTATGCATGTACGGGCACTTTTTCTTGAGATCCAATGAGTCTTTTGGCGGAAAAAAAGGAATAGAAATATATGCAGTTAGAGCAGAGTGTAACAAATCCTGAAATGGATGGATTCCACATAGGTGGGGATTCAATTTCAAATGTGCCATTCAGCCTCAGTGTCTGCAGGCAAAAGACCATAGCAGCCAGAGAAGACGACAGGAACATTGTGCAAACGATAACATTAGAAATTGCAAGTAGTTTTGCACTGCTGAAACAGATTCTGAGGGCCAGTCATGTAGAGGTGAAGCTCATTTCAGTTAGCCTATTCCCACTGGCATAAAAGAAATTTCACTTATTTATACCTGTGTAGAACCTGGTCCTTGATGCACCACACTTCTGTTTCTGATTTATTCATACAGTCTGCTGATCTAAATTACAGTTTAATTTTCCAGTGTTAGGAACAAGAAGATATGCTGCCTATTATTAAAATCCAACATACTTCTGATTTATCAAACAATTTTAAGATAAACTAAAAAAATATGCATCCAAACCTACTAGGAATGTTTGCAGACCTTTCTTTTATGTTTGCAGTGAGCTCTAATGGTATTGAACTAACAGTGTCATTTTCAGTTCAGATGGTACAGATCCACGTCTTTAAAGATCGCAGGTTCAGTCTCCACAGTATTTGGCCTCTCCTTACACATTAATCACGTGCAATAAGTGGCAGAAGCCCTCACACTGTATTAACACCGGTGGACCTTTGGCGTTTATTTGTAGCCCTGTTGAATAAGTGTGCTTCAGGCTGTTTGTACAGGTCCAGTAGCAGGGTTAGAACTTGGGAGTGATAAGGTTACCTAAACTGTAGCACAACTAAAGAAAGTCAAGCCATCCAAGCAAATCAAGGTTGATTTCTACATGTCACATTTTAAAACTAAATATGTATATTGCCTGAGGAATGCATTTGAAACAGCCAAGTCTGGTAGGAAAGAATGTTTTAAGAGCACTATTTCAGCAGGGATATTTCTACTGGGAATAAATAAACTGCTGAACGTGCCTCATTTTTTAATGCCCCACAGATGTAAACTGTACTTGATTCTATTGTCTATAATTTAATTTAATGCTTGGAATGTTGCAGTAATATACAGTAACTGATATGCCCTTTGACTGAGAAAGAGCCAGACCAAAAAAGTTTATATTTTTTCCTGTACTATAGAGCCTTTTTATTGTAAAGAAAAGATTAGTTTTAGCATGAATTTCTATTATTCAATCTTTATTAGAAATGACATACAGACCTAAAAGAAAGACAATGCCTGCTTTATGTCTTTTCTTGCTAATTGGAAATCTTTTCTGTTGTAGATGTATGGGATTTTTCTTTGTGTTGTTAGTTGTTAACAATGTCCTGCAAATTTAAATAATGGTTCAATAAAAGCATTGGTTGATAGCACCATCAGCACTGTGAAATTCTTTTTCTGCAATGATAGAATTGTTTTTTACCTTTCCTTATCCTCACTCCTGTTAAATAGCTCCAATACTTTGAGGAATCAGGAACTCAGCATTCAGTACAAGAAAGGTGCAAAGGAGTGCAGTAATAATAAAAAATACTTTTCAGTTTGAAGTATTTCTAGTCAGAGAATTAACTTAAGTATTTATATTAATGCATAGCACTACACTGTGACTCGTCATGTAATAGAATTTTAATGTTTTACTCCATGTTATTTCAACACATTGCTAATACATAGGGATTAGAAAAATAATACATTTTGATATGTCAATACTTTGGTTTCTTTTCAAAGCAGAAAATTTCTGTTGTTTTGCAGCTGTTCTTCAGACAACCATCCAGATATAGGATACCTATATTTTCATTTTTAGAAGGGACTAATGGAATATTTATAATGCAAAAGTTCCTCAGCTAAACAAAAAATGTATTTAACCTTTTTTTAAAAAATGGATATATCTCCCATTTTTCTGTAACCAGAGCATAGTGACAACCTGTTAAGTGACCTGAAGGCTGTCTTATTTTTTCCATAAAACTAGACCTTCCTAATTTTATGAACTTTATGTTAGGAGAGTCTTATGGGTTGTTGTAGTCACATAGACTAAACTTGCCAACACAAGTGCAATATATTGCTTATACTCAATTTATAACCTGTTTTACAACATCATCAGCTTCCTTCATTTTAATGTGGCTGTTGCAGCAATGACTTTTCTGAAAGCCCTTATGACTGGAGTGTTGAGTGTGTGTGAAAAGCTAATGTATTTAAATGCAAGTTTCTCTTGTGATTGTGAAGATGCTGAACATGTGACAGAACCATGAAGACCTTGAAGCAAAAAGAAATTGAAAAATAAAACCTCCAATTTCATAATTTCATTTAATTTCATTTCATTATTTTCAAAATACTTTTATGTCAGTGCTTCTGTTTTTTAAGCTGACTCCATGATTTGACACATACATTTGACTATTTAGGTTAGGCAGTGCTTAGTTACACAGTATATTAGCTTTTTCTCCTTTCATAAATTAATTTTGACATAATTAACTGACTTTCTAAACTTACGAATAGTTATGTGCAAAGTTTGTCTCTGACAGAAGCAAAACACACATATTAGAGGCTAGAGACATCTGGAAGTTTGTCGATCACCAGCATACCTCAATTTAACAAAATTTTTGAGCTGTTGAAAGAAAGTACATTTTTTTGGTTGTTTCCACTATTAGTAGCAAGTGTGAAAACTGGGATCTACTTTTTGTGAATACTGAACAACAAGCAGATTATACACATTACATATTTTTAAGCACGAACTAGCTAATACAAACAAGGGAAAACAAGGAAAAACAAGGAAAGATGGTGGTAGTAGAGTGCTTATGTATTTACTCATGCATGCAAATCAATAGAATACTAATCATTCATTAACATTATAAAATAATGTACTTCCTTCTTCTGAAGAATTGGAGATTGTTGAAGGCTGAATCACTTGCTACCAAGGACACTTTCTGAATATAAATATTTGCATTCCTTGGAGGATATTATTCTCCGCAGGAGCTAAGAGCACTTAGCTTTGGCTTTATGCCTAACTACACACCTTTAATGTGCAACTATCTCAAAACTCTTTTACACTGTATTGTACCTAGAGGTTAAGTGTGGCATGTTAAGGGGAGACCAATTTCAATTAAAAATGCAATAATGGCATTAAAATATGCACTGCTGTAGCTTCAGTAAGGTCTCTTGTCTGTTACTGTCAACAGCAGCTTATGGGGGTTTGCTTAATTATGTGTGCATAGGGAATGATATAGTTGCTAATGGTGTGGACAGTGGCACCTGAACTGCACTTCAAAGTAGGAAAAAACCCAGCATTTTAAAACTGAGCTTCACATTTGGGCACTTCAGTCTATACTTGGAGGGGTAGCAGGTTTTACTTTCAGAGCTGCTGAGAATCTCCAGGTTTGTGCTGACTTACTTGAGGAAAAAACATTATTAAAAAAAAAAGATAGAGAGAGAGGGAGAGATTTGGTAATGTTTATTTAAGACATAGTAAGTAGCAGAACTATGCTAAACAGCCACCAACAGCACTGCCCAGAAAATCAGTGCATTATACCGCAACAAGAGAGCTGCTGTGCTAGATAATTACACAGGTCTACACAGTGCTCAACACATCGGAATCTGCCATTTAGACCTGGTAAGCTAACAAACTCTGAAAAGTATTCCAGCTTATTTAAAAGCCTGCCTTGAAATTGGAAGCTGATCTATGGTTGGCAGGTTGCTTGCCAGGTATTTTATTCACCTACAAGTTCAAAAGATATGAGCCTCTGAGCTTCAAGGCAGGGAGAGGGAAATTGCCTTTGAAAAAGCAAGGGGAATAAGGCAAGAAGAAGATGACTGAGACTAAAACTTTTTATGTCTTGAAAAGAACATGCACTGACTACTGGGAAAGCATCAGTTATTAGTGCTGCGAGCAATAATTGCTATTACTAACAAGCAACCTCACTTACAGATACGATGGCACATTTTAAGAGACAGATTCAGTGGCAGATTTTTAATGAGCTCACTTCATACTTGCAAATACTCTGTTGCTCCCCCACAGCACAGAAGTGTTTAATGTCTTTTCTCATTAAACGTAAAACTAATAGTTAATTTGCTTACTGTTTCTGTAAATATCTTCTTTTCCTCTGAACTAGTTAGTGAGCCATATATTAATTTTCTCAGTTCGGTTTTGTAGCAGATTTTGAAGAATTCTTAGCCCTTTTTCTTTCATTGTATGAACGTGGCCCACTGCACACCCTGCAGCAGCCTCTCTTTGTTCTTGCGTGTTTGCCGACACCAGGGATAGCTGTTAGTGTGCAAAGAGCATAACTTGCGATGCTGGAATAGGAGTGTCGTGGTTTAACCCCAGCCAGCAACTAACCACCACGCAGCCACTCACTCACTCCCCCCCCCCCAGTGGGATGGGGGAGGAAATC
>JAVJGG010000005.1:9866068-9880589 GCA_035590195.1 Aviceda cuculoides | reverse complement strand
ACACTACTGAGCAACAACTGAAAACATCAGGGTGTTATCAACATTCTTCGCATACTGAACTCAAAACACAGCACTGTTCCAGCTGCTAGGAAGACAATTAACTCTATCCCAGCTGAAACCAGGACAAGAGTCAAAGGTTGAAGAAGCCTCAGTGAGAGCTTCAAAGGTGGTCACAGGCCTTTACTGGTTCTTTTGCCTCTTCCACACTTCTCCCTGAGCACCGTTTTCTGTGAGTTACTCCACAATTGGCATGAAGAAGAGAAATAATGGTTTAAAGGTGACCGTTTGGCTCCTGTGTAAGTGGATACTCTCACTTATTGTAGTTTAACTCACTTCTTTTCACCCTTTATTGCTTCCAGGCATATACTCAAGCCATATACTCTGTCACTGAACACTGAAGTTGTTTGTCAAACAGGAGTATAGGATTCCAGCACTGCTGCTGCTTGGTTTTATTTATTTTTTTCCCTTGCACGAACACCATTAGCTCATGTGTGTCAACTCAAATTCAAACTGTTTTCATTACATGTGAAACGGAAAATAGACTAGCAATGGCTCTCACTGTTCAAATACTTTCTTAACATACTCTCCATAGAAGCTGTAGAAGGAAAAATAGTTTTGCCAAGAGAGATGAAAACTGAGTGTGTGGTGGAGAAACCAAATATTATGGCAGCAAGAGTGTTTAGTGGAAACACTCCCTGGAAATCCAAGGCTTTTTGGTGGGTAAGTGACAAAAAAGGTGACTGACTGGGAAGATGATTAATTCCCTTTTGTATATAAATGCTATAAGAAAAATTCTCATAAAAGAAGCAACTAGCTACAAATGTCAAGTATGAGATACTATGAATACACAGATTAATCAAACTAGTCTGTATCCCATTAGTCATATATCTCAAAATGACATTAAAAGTGCTTTACTTTATACCTTTTTTATGCACTGTTGATGGACTTTATGCATTTTTGTGAAGTAGCCAAAATGTCAGCTTGACAAATGTTTTCATGTGATCAGAAAGTTCAAAATGGTGTTAGTTCTGTTGCATGCTGATGAATGCAGGAAACTATAGCATAATAAATTGCAATGTCTGGAATCAAGAATGACTTTGATGGTCTTGGCAAAAAAAATTATTATATTTAACAAAAATTTATGAAGGAAAGTCACTCTGAGTAATGTTTTCTCTATTCCTCATTCCATTCAATTATGAAACATAAATGAACAAACCAGGAGATAGTTTTCAGGGACTGAATTAAAATTCATTTGTGCTAAAAAGTTAGCATAGTGAGCAACTCAGCATTAGCAGCCTTATTATAGAAGAAAACTAGTGAATTCTATTTGATACTTGTCAGCATCATCTAAATTGCATTTAGCCACTCATTCTCAAATAAGATAACAAACAACATCAATAACAAAGAGCTGTAGATGATGCAATTACAACACAACATGTACAGCTGTGAAACTATGGCCACCTTTTCTGTTTGAAAAGTTATTAATGCTGTAATAGGCCCTGCTGGTGTGAAAGACTGTGGTTTCCTTGGCTGCATAAGTATTGCTAAATAAAACCATTTTATGGCTCAGAGGCCACATGGCATACCTCCATAAAGCTAAACTGTTCCACTGTCTTCATCTCCAAGCAACATAACGTCATCCAACCCACCTATGTAGAATGGTCCTTGTTGCACTGTCTCCTGAACCGTGCCCAGATACTATTTGGAAGAGTGCTAGTTTTCACAGTTGCCAAGAAGAACATCAAAAATTTAAATACTAGGGATAATCACAGGTCAATGCTTCAGTGAGTGCTTGTGCTCTGCATTTGCTTTTTAAAGTTATATGTAACCTTTACCAAATCTATCCCTGCTAGGTTTGTTTTAATTTGGATAATTTCTTCTTTTATTCCATGTCTATTCTATTCCAGAATAGAATAATTATTATGTAGCTGATATATTAGAACAGAGGTGAAAGAGCTAAGTGAGAAGAGTTTCTATAGTTCCAAGCATCTCACGTGTACAATAAAGGGTTCAGTTCTTTGCCTTTGAGTTTGAAGAAATAGTAGGGAAACAGTCACTTGCTGCGTCATAGTCAAGGGGCAATAATGAGCAGCAGTAATGGTACCACGGTAACGCTAATGAGCAGCGGTAACTTCAGTTACCATCAACAACAGTTTAAGAAAAGCATACCTGTAATCTGTTAATTAAAATCTAGTTAGAAGCTGCTTTGACATACTTAGGCTGACCACATAGCTCAATAATAATAATCTTGTATAATCCAGGAAGCACTCGACCATGGAAAGGAAAATTAAGAAATTTCTTTTATTTGAATTAATGCAAATCTCATTCTAAGGGTGTGTCCAGCCCCCAAGAAGTCTATATCATGGGAAAGGTTCTAGGATCTAACAAAACAGGCTAGTGCACAGTGACAATGTATGAAATAATTGCTTCAAATAATGGAAATTGTAATACATTGAAGACAGAGAAATAATATAGGTCACTTTTTCCCAGCATGGTCTCCTCCTCAGATAAACACCTGTTCTACAGTAGGTGTGTGCTCATAAAGCACATGATATTGTCCACAGGCACAAACTCTGGTCCCTGGGGAAAACAGGACAGTTGCATGAAAAATATGTTATTTTTTTTTAAGTAACTTAGCAACTGTGACTTGTTCTAGAGCCAAGAACAGAATCTAAAGGTTGTAGTCAGAATTTTGCTTCGATGCTTTTAACCTTCTACCATCAGTGCCCCCCACATTCAGAACTGTTAGGGTTATGTGCTCCTGATGTGGAGATCCCTGCTTAGAGTAGAACTTCAGATACACAGCTCAGCGTCGGGAGGGAGCTGTGTACTTTGTCTCCTTAAGGAGTAATCTAGGAATGATTGCTGAGATTATGAATATATTATTTAGAATTTCAAGCTTTCCCCTTTTTTTGTATATTAATATAATCTATATTATAAACCGTAATAGTATAACTCTGCCAACCTCTTAACTAAAGCATGAAAGAGTTTCATTTTCATATGCCTGTGTTAACCTTTGGCTTCTCACTTTAACTGTGTGATAAATCACCATCTTGTTTGCAAAAGCCAACTTTTCTCATTCCAGAAATGAATAATAAGCTTGAGTGCGCTACAGGATCAACCTTGCTGTGCCAATATATCCCCACTCAGTTTTTGCTGTAGGCATAGTGCTACATTTTCCACTCTGTAATGTAGACATGCTGAATTGCATAATCCAAATTAAACAATCTAAACTACAAAACCACATCAAAGTAACACAAAGGAGTTAATTAGCCCCACAAGAGGATTACAGATATGTTTTCCACTGCCTCAAGTCCATTTAGCTAATTGTTCTGAAATATTTTTCTGGTACTAAAAAGAGAATGCAGGATTAGTTTAAAGTTAAATAATTTGCTTATCTTGACTGGCATTTTTCTGCTGATCCTGACAAAAATCTGATGCTTCTGGAACTATGAATAATTCTAATACTGACTGGGTGACATAGTACATGTGTTGCCCCAGAGTCTTCTGGTATATAATACACATCTAGAAGCATGAAAATGGATTGCTATTATTACTCACGAATAAATACTAATGTCAATAGCATTAATAGCTCATAGCTAATTCTATTAGTACTTTCAGTTGTGTGAGTAAAACATTCAGTCCTGTAGGTTGCTGAAAGAATGTAATCTTTTTAATGTGCTTCCATTTTATGATGGGGACATAATTTTAAACAATATTGTATATTTGTCTTCGCATTCACTTACTCATAGTATTTGAGAATATAAAATCTTTCCCAACTCTCTGTTAAGTGTTACATTAAATTAGTTCCTTGATAACTAGATCACAGCTAAATACATTCAGGTAAGATTAGGACATATGAAAAGCCACAGTAATTAATCTTAAGTAAGAAGAAGATGACATTATTAATCTGGGCTAAATATCAGCTCCAAGAAATTATTGTCTTCAATAATTTTAACTATTAATAAAACACAAATATTCCCACTGAACACTTCCAGCAGTTAAAGCTTGACCACTCCTCTTCAGGAAAATATTTATCTTTTTCACAGTTTACTAGTGCTGTGAAAAATGTGCCACTAGAACAAAATTTTCATTAGCAGCATCGAAGCATAAAACATAAATGATTTGAATACCAACAATATAAAACCTTAAACAATGAGCTTATGAAGCCATTTAAATTAATTAAGCATCATGTTTACATTTAATGCTAGGTAACACAGTTTTGGTTGAAAAACACAGAGCATGGTAAGATTTTTCAGAATTGGTTAGATGTTTAGAGCTTAGTAAAGCTTTCAAAGGTACCCACACACATTAGGCAACCAAGTCCCATTATTTTCAATCTGGCTAGGTTGGAAAATTACTTTGATCTGTTTTCGGGCACCTAAATTCCTTTGAAAATACAACTGTTTTTTGATGTAAAACTCTGTTACTGACATCTGGGCATGTTCTCTTGTGTTTACAAGAAGCTCCAATATAAGGGCGTAATCACATATCCAAGTTTCTTTTTTTTCAAACATTTTTTCTTTTTTTTTCTTTGTAGAAGAGAAATAAAGATATTTGTATGGATCAGACATGTTAATGTAGCATTTACTTTATTTCTAAATGCAGAATTTAAAAATTCATGTTTTTTTCACTGTTCAACATTCTTGGATTACAATTTTAGAAAAATAGTTAGTATAATTTGACAAATAAAAGTGTCCGCATATGTTGCAACAGTCCCATCTCCTCAGCACTGAAGCCTGTTAGAAGGCTGAAAAATCATTATACCTCTCAGGGAAAGGTGTAAATAACCTAGAAACCTTGAACTGGTGTTTCTCTCATTTACTTTAATATTTTTGAAGACCATTCTCCCAGGAAAAAAAATATAAATGAAATGCATTACAAAAATAAAATATTAAGAATGTAAATAAAATCATATTCTGTAGGGATTTGTTGTTTACCATTTATCATCTTCACCTACCATTCCTTGTATTAAACTTTGCAACCTTGCTTGATGTGCAAACAAAGGGAAAAAAGGAACAAGAAATACTGATCTAAGGTTGCTACACATATTTCTTTACGCTAACATTTCCCCTTGAGAATGCATTCATGCAATTCTATAAAGCAGAAGAGAAATTGTAGATATTTAAGAAAGTGTATGTTAAGACACTTAAAACTTATTACACTTAAAACCAGGTAAATTATACAAAAGAAGACTCCATAGAGGCCAAAGACCCATAAAAACAAACCCAAAGAGACAAAAAAAAAAAAAAAAAAAAAAGAATACAAAGAATCTATCTCATCTGCTGCTCATTAGTGCACAGTGACTCACAGACTAGATAAACATATAAATGGACTCCCTGCTGTTTATACCTAACCATTGTTTGCATGGAAATATATTCTATCAGCATAAATGTGGCTGTATCCCATTCTGGTCACACTTTACTGGCTTGTTCATTCTGTTTCATTTATAAGACCTACTGATGTCACATGGAAAACTCTGAAACAAACTCTATTTAGGAAAAACACTTTTGTAATAGAATATATTTGCTGTTTCACTTTCCTCCTTTCCTTGTTTCTGGATACATTTGTACAAAAATAGTTTCTTTGTCCCCCAAAGTTCATTTTATTCTACCGCTTATGATTTTTAGCTGAGGTCACATTTCTAAATTTAGTTTTGCAGCTGCTTACTACTGTCTCGCTAATACACAACGCAGGATTTTTCTCTGGCGTGAGCTGTGGTGAGTGGGAGATCACTTGTGTGGAAGGAAAGGAGAGGACACCGCACCACGCATTTGTTCTGTGCTCCCTGAGCCCTGTGCACCCCCAGCCTGAGACTTCTTTCAGATCATGCTGCTTTAGACTTTTTCCTGAGTAAAAGTCAGTAACTCTGGCTCTTGAGCAGCAGCAGGGACACCATGTCTTTGCAGAGCTTGGCTGTGGGTTCTGGCATAAGAAGACGGAAGCTGGAGGAATTTTACAGAGCTGCACAAAATTTCTACCTTCACATTTGAGGTCCCAGCCCATGGGCCTGGTAGGTAATCCCAAAACTTGCCTTAAGGCTTGGTACGGGAGGTAGTGCTCAGCATCCTCACCAGCACTGGGCTGGCATCTGTCAGCACTCTTACCCATGCCTTGTGTAATCCTGCTTCCCAATTCATACAATCGTAGAATCTGTGATTCAGTTTTACCCATGCCTTGTATAATAGTGTTTTCCAATTCCACTGGAGATACTTTGCTTAATAGATTTTAGGAGTCGCTTTTTCTTTCATGGCCAATCCCATTGTCTAGCTAATAATCAGCCCTTAGACTTCTGTTTTCTCCTTCCCTGTGGGTCCCAAAAATCTTGGCTGCAGCTTTTAAGAGTCATTTGTTATAGACCTTTATGTTCGCAACCAAGCATTCACTACTACTAAAATTTCATTCAATTTATTTCAGTCTAACAATTTTTTCTTAAGGTCATCTATTTTGTACATTATCTGCTTATTTCATTAGCACACTGATTGTTTTTATGCTAAGCCCATAAATGAGTCTATTAAATAAGATGCATTCCATGAATAACCCTTCTGGAATTCCAAAACCAGCCCTTCTTCAAGGCCAGTTACTGTCTTTATTTATTTTATAAGTTGTGTGCTAATACCTGTCCAACCCCAACCCTTTAGCTGACTAATAGCATCTTATAGCACTACATTAAATATTTTACTGAAGTCTAGACACATTTGCTCTACTACATTTCATCTGTCTGAAGAAATGAATCATATATCAAATAACAATAAATTAGTACAAGTAAGCGCATTTATCTTTGATGAAGCTGTCTTCAGTGTCATCTCGCTGTCAATTTAATTCCATGTTTTAAGGACTGGGTTTTTTTCCTTTAAGTTGAAAAGATACTCCACCTAAATTTAGCAAAACATAATGTAGGCATCTAGTGTAACATAACCTTTTAGGTTCCAGATAATCAGTAGGAAGACATAAGCATATGTGAAGAGTAAATCACCTTCATACATATGTACCTATATATATACACACAGACATATTTGGAGTTAAATGAGATACCTATTTTCTCTCTTGAATGAACTGTGAGCCATACTTTTAGATAGCTGGATAAGCCTATAGTTTGGGTTGAAGAAGATTGTGTTTTCTGACTTGAGGATATCAAACTCCATATATTTTTTTGTTTTTTTCTAAATCAAATAAAGACACTTCCCTTGTATAAATCTATTGTTATTAATGATTTTTATTCCCATATTTGATATTACTACCTTTACTGAAAGCAAATTTTCATTTAGCTTTGGGTTATACTTAGATCATCTCTAAGTTCTGCTCAATCCTTACTGAAGAGTGATCTAATTGCCTTCTCCTTTATGGTCTTTCTTTCAGACACCTAAAGATCTTACAGCTGCAGCCACTGTGAAGGCTAAGTTTCCTAGATGTTTTAAAAAATGTGTATCATATAAGCGTATCAAATGTGGCGTCAGGAAATAAAAAAGAAAAAAACAGATTTTATTCTGCCTTGATGGAGACAGACTAGGCATATTAAAGAAAAAAGCCCTACTGACTTTAACAGGCATGACTTAATGGACCCTAAGAAAAAAAGCATTGATTCAGCCAGCAGACATATATTCTACCTTTTTGCTCAAAGCATGTCTGGGAAAGTATGCCTCCCAGTTCCAGCCTCCCAACCTCCCATTGGGTACAACGGAAGTACTTGACTAAGAACAGTAGCTGAACTGACAGCTTTTTCATTTCATAGGCTTTTGCTGCTGCATTTTAACATGCCTGATACAGAAATTTTTTTCTGAAAGCCAGTTGAGGGTGCCAATTCTAAGGATACTACTCTGAAAATAACAGAAAAAAAAATCCGCTTCTGTACGTATAAACATAACTATATCCTTATGTCAATGTTATTTTTTGTGCTTTTCGATGTCAAATTGGACAGCAGTGACACAAAGCCCGTAATATGAAGTAAAATGAATTCCAGATGGATTGCCCCAGTTTGTTATTTCAGTAGCATTCAGAACAATTTTAATTTATTTTTACTAAAAATTGTAGCTTACAAAGATGCCTTTGATGGTGTAGCTCAAGGGTGTAAATACATAAATACATACTTGTGCTTTAAAATGAAGACCACAAAGTCCTTAAATGTCAGTAACTGTAACATCTCGTCAGATGCTCCAGCATATGAGATTTGGAACCTTTAGCAGTGGTCTATATATATACATATAAAATGAGGACATATACCTAAAATTCAGCTCTTAGCTTTCCTTATTTTGATTGACATCCTTTTCTATCATTAACTGTTAATTAGGAGACTTCAGTGAAGTCAGTGTGAACTTCTTTTATGAGGCAGGGTGCAATTCAGTTGGTTTAAAAAGGTACATCAGCGAAGACGGAGAGGGCTTGTGCAGCCAAATGAGCAAACATGCCTTTGCCCCTAGCCTGGTTAGCTCATGGTTTTGGAGGGAAGAGTCTAAGGTTCTGGTACCTGCTTCCCAGGACAATTTTTACCTTTTTTAATCCAAAGATTGCACATACCTTTCAGGGTATGAGGTGTAGGATCCGATCTCATTTCTTGATGAATTTAATACACTAATCATTGATTTGTTGTTTGGAATTTAAATGAGATACAGGCTCCTAAAGGCCAACATACGTATGGGTGAGACAGCCTGGATCTCATTCTAAAAGACGAGAAGAAACAACCAGAACAGCTAAACATTATTGTTTAGCTTGCTATGTCCACTGAGATTTCTGTTTCATCAGAAGAGAAGACAATGAAGATAGGTTAAATATTGAGTAAATTGGGTTGTTTCTATAGATTAGAAACTATGCATTATTTCACATATGACCTCCTGTAACAGAAGACTGGTTCTTTAATGATAAAACTCAACAATTCAGTTACTAGGACAAATCAAGTGCTTTAGGTTAAACACGGCATGTTTAACTGGCTGAAAGTTGTCATACTCAGCACTAATATTGGATTGAATTTCAGAGGAACCTCAAGGTGAAAAAAAAAGAAAAGTAATTTTTTCTGACCATTTCTTTTCAATAACCTCAATATAGGAGGCCAATTCAGTCCTCCAGATCCTGGATGTTTTATCATTTCCTTTGCACCCTCCTCAATAATTTTTTGAGTCATGTGGATTCAGAGTCGTTCCACCCCAAGTAAGAACTTATCAGAGGCACCCAAGTTACAGAGCCAGTAACTAAACTCCCTAATAGTTAATGGAGAGAAACATGCCCCTCCAAAGAGGAATTTAGCCTACTAAAGATCAGCATTGCCCTCTGGAAAGGCCCATCCTTTTCCAGTGACTGCATGAGCAGCTTAGTAAGACCATAATTTTAATTTAAGCATTCCAGGTGCCTGAATTTAGATAAGATGAACATATGCTCTGATTCCTACAAAGAATGTAGTGAGACAGATGTGGTTATGGTGTTGTATGGGATGTTTCCATGCTGTTTGGTCTACAAACATTTTGTATTACTGGTGGAGAATGTGATACTTTGATAGTCTTTGAGCCAGGAAAGTTATTTTCAGTCGCAATGCCAGTACATTATGTATGGGGGCAATATGTGTAGTGGGTAGTGGCAGCAAATATTTTCCTGACTTTGCTAGTTATTTGTCTTAGCTCTGAAATGCAGAGAACCACCTACTCAGCTGCAAGAATAGTTCAGTCCCTGTGCCATTTCAGTTTTCACCACAGACTCTGGGACCACCAGGAAGGTCCAAATATCTGAGCTCCAGATTGCCTACAGAGTTTGCCAGTTACTATTTACTTGCTAGCCAAATAATTGTGTGCTTCATGTCTTGTGCTAATAAAGACATTCAACCCTATTTACTTCATTTAAAAAGAAAAAAAAAGAAAAAAAGTAGTAGTTAACATTCATGAGAATGTTATTAGAATATATGTCAGAGTCAAGACTATTTTGGTTTTAGGCCAAAGGAAATTACAGGTACACCATTATTTCTACTAATTGCAACTAAAGTACTTTGCAAAACCTCGCTAAGTTCCAAGGAAATTGCCATCAGAAATTGCAGTAGTAACTCAAGCTTTTGTAGCAATTGCAGTTCACTTGCAGTTTCAATTGTTTTCACTCAAGTGCATTAAAAACTGCTATGGTTGCTGTTAATGCTTCCAGAGGAGCAGACATTTGGGAACACTTGCACAGCCGAAGAACTCAGAAGACTGGGCTCTGCTTTCGCTTTTGCATTTATAGAATACTTTCATTCATACCGCTTCTCAAATAAGATCTTGGGACCACATTCAGAGGACAGGCTAATGACATTGTCCTTGCATCACAGCCTAAAACCACTTTTTTACTAAAGATGCAGATACATGCCCAACACCTTATGAAATCTGACGTTAAAGGTAGGACATCCAACTTCAGAAGTCTGATACGTAGGTATGTTCTAGCTGTCTAATCTGTCTAAAACAGAGAAGTGAGTCGCTCTAGGCAGACAGCTGTTCAACTCATCCTTATATAAGTCCAACATTGCTGAAATGGATTCCACTCTAGAAGTGCTTATTTCTCTTCACTGGTTATAAAGGATGCCCATATGACAAGCTCAGGTATAGCTGTTGGCACAAGAATTTGGTAGCCCTATTTGTAACCGTATTATTGATATCATAGGTTTCATTACCCCCATCCATCCAATTCACTTGCAGTTCCAAAGTTAAAAACTGACTTTTAAAGACTCTTTATCTAACAGTGTTGGTCCATCTGTCTTTAGTATCTTTGGATTTCAAAATCTGCTCACAACCCATTGATAGCACTATTATCATCTTGGTACACAGACTATGTTTTTGGTATTTTTTCTCTTGGGGACTGTCTGTTAGCACATTGGTTTTTCTCTCTATTCTCTCAGATTACTTACATTATCAAGCCAACATATAAAAAAACTATAAAGCATCTGAAACATTTCCAGTATGATTCTGTGATAAGTAAACAAAAGTATGTTGTTCTGCTAGATATAAACTTCAGGTTTTACCTAAATGTCCATTATCACCTATTCATGCATAACTGAGCTGCAGTACTACCTCCTGTGCAGCATTTAAAGCAAAACTTCCAGATCCCTTTCAATTACTCTGTTAAAATATTTGGCACAATCTAAGAATAATGTTTTACTTTCATGTTTTCCTGGAAGTTAGCTTAAGTTTAACAGGTTATCAGTAGATCAAAAGACCTGAAAACATGGAGAGTGAAATAAAATAATAAATATCAATATGCTGGAACTAGAACCAGAGCTTTAGCAGGCAAAATTTAACATTCATACTTTCAGTCTTCAGTTTTGTTTGAAGTGTTTTATCCAAGAAAACCATATGAAGAGGGACAGCCTCCTGGTTAAAGCTGGGCTGAAAGCCTTTTTGTTCAGTATTTCTTAGCTCTCGCCCTGATTATAGGAGTCTTCCAAGGAAGTATTTGAAAGGCTATTACAGATCATCTTCTATAGAGTGTATTTCAAAATTCCCATGATACAATATTCAGATTAACAATATATTAGTGAACATAACTAACATGTCTGATGACTTTATGTTGTAATCTTAAAAGTCAATTGTTACTGGCTCTTCAGATCACCTTCCCCATCTCAAATCTCATCAGAGTAAATAAAATAACATTCCCTTGGTTCAGCAGTTACTAGGGGTAAAAGAAATCACTGAGGCCAAAGCTAAGCCTGAAACACTGAATAGTGACATTCATTTACATCCACAGTTCCTGCTGAAATCACATAATGTCCTGAGGTCCTCCCATAGCTGGTCTACAGACAGCAAAGGGGGTGTTATTAAAACTGTTAGAGGTTTGGCTGGTTATGGAAAATAATTGGTTAAAACTCCAGTCTCCCCCAATGCCTGTGGAAAACCTAGTATCAGTGAGGAACAGATCACACAAATTCATACAGCCCTTATGATCTTGCATTAAAATTTGCCAAGGCTTCAGAGATTAGGCAACCTATAAAAATGTTCTCACATAGCTCAGAAAGAGAACCATTACTTAGGAATCAACTGGAGGATTTCACAAGACTTTTCTTTCACCTAGCCTGATTAAACCATCTAAAATGGTCTATGAGAAAAGTCCAGATGAAACTGTGTATTCTGTACTGATGCAGCCTATATGTTTGTGTGTGTTTTAAAATAATGAAACTTGCTTTGGAAAAAATAAGTTCATGTATCTGGAATCTTAAGACACAAGCAAGCAAAAAACCAACACCACAGTCCTTCTCATCTAAGATGTTGTGGCCTCTTAATGTAGAATGTTTACAATTATTACACAAGAAAAGTTAAAATATCAGTTCCAACTATTCCTTTTATTGAGCTGTTTCTCCCTGAAGAAAATTTATTTTATTTCTTCCTCAACCAAAGTAAATCTGTATTTATGATATCATGGTAATTCTTGGCAAATTTATGGCCAATGTCATTTTATTCTACAATAACTCACTTCTATGTACTAGCCATTTTGCACCAAACACTGCATTATTTTAAAGTCACCAAAGATATTCTTCCAATAAGTTAATAAAATCTGTCTGGCCATCTAGTAACATTTGAGAAGGACTTTTTGAGTGGACTTCATTCTTTATAAATTTCGTAGGTCTGACCAAGAGATTAATAGTTACAAATCGTCTCCATAAGTTCCTCATCAAAATTTAAATTAATATTTTCTTGTTCTTCCTGTCAGAATGCATTCACTTCAGAGACAAGGTTTGCTTGGGGGCTGCTTCACACGGTCTTTTTATATCATCATATTCATCTCAAAACTAGTATCACTGAGGCAGTGGAGTCCACTAATTACTGGTATAGAGATACTCATAGGAATACATCTATATAATTTTAGCAATACAAAGTTTGTACAGAAATCTCAAGTTTCACTTTGCCTTATTTTAGTCAACACAATCCTTAGAAAACTCTGCAAGCACAAACAGAAGCAACCAGCTGTAAACTGTGCTGAAGTAGCAGTAAGGCAATATGTCACCGAAATACCACAAAGCTGTCTCCATAGCCTTCGGGCAATTTCTCCCTTTTCAGGCAACATCCTAGGTTCAAAATGCCTGCTTTGTGCTAGAACTGCCATATCATTAACTCAATCTCTTTTTTTGGTCTCGACTATTCCAGTTATTAAAAGATATAATCAACACCTTTGATGGACTAAGTAATGATCCAATAAAACCTCACTCAGGCAGAAGATACATTTCTGACTGTGTAACTCCCATGTTGAAGGTTCCTTTATAAGAAAAAAAAATAAATTAAAAAACAATACCAGTTTATTCTAATTAGTCTATACCTGTTCCAAAATGCAGTGAGCTAATCTCTTTTATCAACAGATGGTGAATATTTAAGACTTAAATCCTCCAAAATACAGGCTAATGCAGGTATCACTGTAACCAGAAGAACATGATGATAGGGAAAATCATATCCCTAAATTTAATTAAATACAGACGTAACAAAGAAACATTTATAAAAATATTTACTTTTTTGGCTTGTAGGCACTAAAATGACAAAAGCAATTACACTATATTCCTGGCAACTATCTGCTAGTTAAAATGAGTATTGCAAAATAACCCTGTAAAATACATAACAAATGCTGAACTTTATGTCTTAAGAACAAGCTACCTATTGGACTGCAAACGGATCTTTAATAATTGAGATTTTTCTCAAAGGAATTAATCTTTTTGACTCTTTTCTAAAGGAATGAACAACTGTGTATCTTTAATTATCATTCTATAAGTTGAGAAACTAAAAAAAAAAAAAAAATTATTAATTCAAATGAAGCAGACTGCAAAAGCAAAATTGATTGAAGCAACACACAAACGCCTTAGCAGTTTTCATGATACCAAGGGAGGTTGAAATTACATATGAGCATAGTTCTTTCCCTTAGGTTTTTTTAATAACTTTTAATCCTCATATCTCTTATTAGGTTCTATTTGAAAATGATTGAAAACTACGAATAAATTTATACAGCATGTACGTTGACTATGTTTAACTGTATATAGATTTAATGTGATCTAATAATTCTTTTCACATCTTTAGGCAACTATTTTTCGGTTCAAAATCAGCTGTAATAATATCTTGGATGTTCACTACTGAAAAAAATAACCCATCTTCTGCATATCTAAGGAATTTCAACCAATATTCCATACTATGTCAAGGCAAGGGGTATGGCAACTCAACCTCATCCCTGCTTTCCAAATTTTGGGAAATGTATCAGTCTCCCATTATTCCTTGAGGAGGGACAGGAAGTCAGCAAGGAGACCTCAGTTGCCCTGAGAAGAAATTGTTCATTTCTCCCCCACAGAGAGCTGGAGAATGAACAGAGAAATCTACTTCTGCAAACCACAAAACACTATTGCTCAGGATTGTTCAGGATGGTCCCAGTCAGACCTGTTCCTGCAGCTAGCTGCACCAACTGGCCCAGGCATATCTTCAGTTAAGAAAGCCCTCACCATTGGCTGATATACGGAAAGCTAATATATTGCTATTCTAGCTGCTCAGGATAGATACACCAAATTAAAAAAAAAAAAAAAAAAGAGAAAGAAATAAAGTAAAAAAAAATA
>JAVJGG010000005.1:9855745-9865934 GCA_035590195.1 Aviceda cuculoides | reverse complement strand
TATTACCTATCCTACTAGGTTTTAATATAGGGTTCATGTACATGTCTGCAAAATCCATAATAGGATTAAATCATTGATTTGCCATAGTGGCATTTTCATCCTTCCTAGTTTCTTCTCTGTTC
Source organism: Aviceda cuculoides (assembly GCA_035590195.1). Lineage (NCBI taxonomy): Eukaryota > Metazoa > Chordata > Aves > Accipitriformes > Accipitridae > Aviceda > Aviceda cuculoides. The sequence goes on along the minus strand of JAVJGG010000005.1, from coordinate 9,865,812 downwards.
TTGTACGGTTTTTAGTAATAAGCTCATGTTAATATCGTCAGATGGTGAGTTAATAAACTTTCATGTCCCTTAATGTCATCTGTCTAAAAATTAGATGTCCAGTCTAAACAGATAGAGAGGGATCCTACATCTCTGTATACTTAACCACAAAAGGGAGCCCCTTGGAGATGGAAATTCAGCCCACCTGTCACATGAATTATGTTTGGAAGTGTCTCTTCCTTTCCATAGACTATAGAGAAAATCTGAGCTAACTGCACTCTTTAAGTAAAGTTAGGTGTGACGACTATAAGCCTTAGTTGAACATATTTTAAAGTAGGTCTTTTTTCTTCTGAGTGTTTCATAATTGCTTTTGGCATGCTTTATTTTCCAAATGACTTTCTTATTATGCTATCGGCAAATTTTTACTATTATCTTTAAATAATATTTTTAATATGGGAAATTATTTTCTCCAGCATGCAGACAATGGCATTTTTCTTTTTGAATAAGCTTCCTTTTTTTCATATTTTTAGTTTATATGAAATACACAGGGCACAGTCTTCTGATAATAGTGGTATTGCAGCTGGTGTAAATCTGGGAAAAAAAAAAATCTATAGTATTTAAAAAACAACAGCTATGACTTATGATCACAAGTGCACTAAAGTCTTGTCCATAACTGAAGCAGATCCTGACTTGACTGGTTTTTTTACTGAGAACATTATGTAACAAATTGGTCATTAATTGCTGTTGAAAATCAATTCACTGAAATAATGGCTTAAAAATATTGCTGAACAGTTTGTCATGAAGGATATATATGAGTGAAGATAAAATGCTTTAATTTCAGCTGCAATTTAGAAGTTATGTCTGGGCTGCCAATCACACCTAACAGTCAGGGCACTTCTTCCAGTGGTCGGAAATCCTGTCAGCATTTTCACAAGTGGAAAGTAATTGAATTAACTGCAAAACGTTAACATTATCCCTTTTCATGTGCACTGAAAGGAAAAAAAAATTACATGTCTTAGAAATACTGAAATGTTTTAAGACAGAAGCAATTAGGGGTCACAACAGCAGGCTGACCCCCTTTAGATTCTAAATTGCATGAGTCTCTCTACCACATTATATGAAGGAGCTAAAAATATAGGCATTAACTTACAAAAGAAAAAAAGCAGCAGGGACCAAAACTTGTGTCTCAGGGATGTCAAAAAGTTCTGTAATTGACTAGAAGAGGATTAAGACTTGCTCCTCAGCACAGAAAATATATGATGTGTGTACATATATATATAGACACACACTATCATAATTCAATATGGTTAATATTATAGCCCAATATTAAGTAAAATCTTAGCAGGTTTGTTGGAAGTTGTGTTAGTCATAATGAGCTAAGAAAAGGTAGCTGGAAAGATGCTAAATTTCCATAGGGACATTCAGCTGTTTACTCAACATGATAAAGGGGGTACTTTTATTTTTTTGTCCCTCGCTAAAGGCACATAAAATAATAATAATAAAGCCTTTTACATCATCAAGTCCATCTCCTCAGAGAACAATTGTAAGTTAACTCAGTACATAGCTAACACTTTAATACATAAGGGCTTTTATAATGAATTCAGTGAGTAAGAATGAAACTAATGGCCAAACAATTTACAAAATATTTGGTTATGAATTTATTAACATTTAGTTACTTTTGGTCAGCCTTGAAGTGGTCAGGCAGTTGGACTAGGTGAACATTGTAGGTCCCTTCCAACTGAATAATCTATTCTATTCTATTCTATTCTATTGTATTCTATTTCAAACAGGTCTTTTTTTTTTTTAATTATTACTGATTTATGACTCCGTGATTTATGACTTAGTATACAGGCTGAGAAACAGATACCTATCCAGTTGTGCAAAAATGCTCTGGTTCTAAAATAAATCATCCCAAATCATTAATCACAGTTGAAAACAGAATATTGAGACCAAGAAAAACAGTTCCATAAGGTGGGAAAACTAGAGCCAAACTGAAATAAGCTGAAATAGAGTCTGTTACTGTCAGCAGGAGCACGCAGTTTATCTAAAGCTTCTGGAGACACCTCATTACAATCACATAAAAACTGTTTGAGGTGTTGCCTCAATATTAAAGCTTCTACAGTTCCCACTGGGATGCTTCTTTGTTTTACTTTCAAGTTCCTTCTGTGTAGGTGCAGAACTGCCCCAGATCCAGAACTGTTGCTGAAAGTAACAGATCAGCAGAAGATATGCAAATAAATTTTGGGGCTTTTCTGAGCTGTTTCACAACTACACTTGTCATGCTGCACATTTTACACAGAAGGGCTTTAATTTCAATTCAAACTCATATGATTACAAAAAAAAAGTCTGTGAGTAGAACTCTTATAAGCAGAATTTTTCCTTTTCTTTTAATCTATCAGGCAACAATCGATTTTCCAATTACTAGTATACCGTAATCTTATCACTACAACAAACCAGCAATGAACAAAGCTATCAAAATAGCCAAAGAAAGTATTTTTACCAATGGGACAGCTTCATTTAGTTATTAAGTGAAATTATGAAGTTGGTTTATTAATTTACAAGCACTTCCAAATCCTTTGGGGCAATGTATAATTAAGAATATAACTTCTTATTGCGATAGCAAAAACATAAATAGGTGTATACCATTGTAACCATATCTCATTCTCCTTCATAACACTTGATTATGTAACACAATAGGTTAAAAATAAATTGCCTAAAATACTTTCTATCTTCACCTAACATAAGTGAAAGTTTTGTTCAGAAGTTTATTGGATGAAATAATTTTCCTATTGAAATCAATAGGAGCTAGGCCCTTGATTCACTTGGCCACAATTTCACCTGCAAGTGAGGACCAAAAAGGATTATTATGACTATTTAGTTTGACCCCTTTCATTACACAGGGCATAAAATTTAATTAAGTAATTTCTGCATCAAGCCTAATAACTTCCTGATGAGCTCAAACACATGATTTAGAAAGACACTCAGCTACAGTTGCTCCATCACTGTGGCTACAAAATTCTCCCAACAATTAATTATTCTCATTATTAAAAAAAAAAAGAAGTGTCTACATAATTTCTCATCCAAATCTGTCTTGTTATGTCTTTGTCTACTATATCGCCGGTGTCTAAAAAAGATAAATTACTCAATGCTGGCATTTTTTGAAGGACTTCTTATGAATTCAAGAGAAAAACTGCTTTGCCTTTTTTTTTTTTAACTTTACATGGCCACTCAGGCATGGTGATGGGCAAGATGCCATTAGATATTTTCCTAATTAACACAATTTAGTCTCAGTTGAAGACATAAATGCTCTCTGAAGCAAAGATGATAAAAGAAAGCTAAAAGAGCAAATTATACAAGTGAGCCAAATTAATTCTTAAGGCATAAGACAAGTCATATATGTCGAATAAAATGAGAGAGGCAGATAAGCCAGAATAGTTCTTTTCAAGAAAAGAAAGAAAAAAAGAACTATGCCTTTTCAAATAAAAAAGCACCATACAACATAAACCTAGTATTGCTGCACTGACCTAACAGAACAAATAGCAGAAACATCACTATGATTTCTACTGCATGCAAATTAATAATATCCAAAGGAGAAACTGGATTAAACATTTTGCTTATTCAAACTGCCAAATACGTTAAAGGAGTTTATAAACTGGTGAGCAAGGAGTTTGATTCAGTGCTTTCAACTCAAGTCTAGTCTATAAAAATTATGTCCACGTGGAGAAAGAGGGAAAAGAGAGGAAACCAGACGCTGGGAAAAAAGGAAAAGGGGAGTCATCCTGTGTCTCCCCAAAGCCAAGCAGCAGTGTTCCTTGGCTGCAAAACTGTGACACGACCTAAGTATACTCAGCAAATTATGAAGAGATCTGATAGTTCTAATTATAGTCTCTTTTTTTATCAGAAATTGGGGGTTTAGCTTTCTTGCACATACTTCAGGACAATTTGTCTTTGTCACCTGTTCTTATTTTTCTAAAAAATAAACTCCTTATAAAGCTGTTTCAGACAGGAGAGATATGAAGGATTTGTTTACAAGCTTATAATCAGCAGCATATGAACTCTATAGTGGGGATAAAGTTACACATACTAACCTCTTGCCTCATTCACAAAGATCTGAAGTTTGGCCCATGATATAAAGTCTCAACATGAATGACCTTGTGAGCCATAATTAAAATTCCTTGAAACAAAGGTTTTTCAAAAGTTTTAATGGTTTGCAGCACCGGCATGTGTAGTCCATGCTACTGGGACACTGACTTATGTGAACTGACTACAGCTGATATCTGAAAACAGCGAAACGTGGGGATGAGATGAAAAGATTATGTCAAGGTTTGCTAAGGAATAACTCTTGATGCTCTCCTCTCATAGTGTCAGTGTGGGTCAGCCTCTTTCTTACAACAGAAGAAAGAAAAAAAAGGTGTAATTACAATTTTCTTCCCTTTTATACCTTGAAGGTTGATGAAAGTTTACCTTTGCATTGATGTAAATGAAAAATGTAAACTTGGCAATTTTGTCCTAGTACATCATAATACAAAAACATTTCAGAAACTATTCTTAAATAAATGGGATTACATCTGTTCTAGTTTCAGTAAGGGTGGAAAGCCTTCATTTTTTTGGAAACATTTTCATGTGTATTTATACCACAAACAGAAGCGTCTTTCTACATTCTTAAAGAAGCTGAATGTTAAACTTGAAGCATACTACACAGGCTTTAGAGTGTGAATGCATGTATTGTCTTTCCTGTTTCCCCAAAAGAGGAATTTTCTCCCTTGGAGGAGTATAGCCACTCAAACTGTGAAGCTGGCTGAAACCTCAGTGCTTGGGAACAGAACCATGTTTTAATGGAAAACTTCCTTATAGGAATGTAAATTTCTTGCTATGAAGTTCTGTTACTTAAACATATGGGAAACATATATACTTTAAATGATGTACATAAAAAAATAACTAATTTTGGAATTCTGGTCTATGTGTGAATAAGAATTTTTCCACATTAGTTCCTTCTTTTTTTAATTAATTACAAACGTGAATGATAAAAATATACATTTATTAAAAACTGGCTAGAAAACGTATCTAAATACTGAATACCCTATTGTCCTAATTAGGGAATGAAAAACTCCATACACCATGTGCACAGGATTATAACTGAGCAAATACAGTACAGTGCTAAACCACAACTCAGGAACAATTCCTGCAAGGGCTTTCTTAAAAGATGTATGTTTAAACAAGAATGAAATTTTATAAACCAAAACGTGGAGGTGCTTGTGTATGCACATATATATGTGTATCTATGCATATACATATAAAGACACACATTAACAAAGTGTGTGTATGTATACACTCGTACAGACTACATCAACATGCATATAAAGAAATAGCCACAAATGCGCACACTGTTATCTTCTTTTTAACACTGTTATCTTCATCTTACTGTGTCAGAAGAATAGAAGATCAGAGGAAAATTAAGCTGCCAACTACTTTGCCTTTATCTAATGCCAAGATGTTGGTTTTTTAAATTGTGCACCTGGAGCCCAGTGCCTCACTTGGTGCTGGCAAAGTTCTCTGAACTGAACTTCAAGAGCAGCAAATTATTACCTAACGTTGGATTGTGTCAATTTAAGGATACATTTTCCTCCTATTTTACTAGGAACACTCCTGAAACTTTAGGGGCTTTTCTAGAGATTCTTCCAGCAAATCACTGTAGTTTTGATGCTTGAAAGTCTGCTAGGTCCAGTTCTTAGTTGTGCTACTCAGACTGTGATTACAGCAAGAGAGAGCAAAGGCTAAAGTACCTTTCCCCCACCTTGATGCAAAAGCAGAAAATCAGGTGTACAAAAGGAATAAGATGTTTTTCAGATTATGAGAATAAGGCACTGGAAATGGGAAGCACAAACTGTTCCGTATTTTGCTTCTTTTACCAAGGCAGCTATTCAGTAATGCAAAGAAAAAGGCTGCCACTGGTCTTTTGTAAGTGTATGCTCTGATTCATATGACCATCCTTATTCAGAACACTAGTTAAGCATAATTTCCATCCTGTGGAGGAACAGATTAATATTGAGCTGAAGAGACTTATCATGGATAACTGTGGGAGTAAACTGTGTTTCCTCTGTAGATGTATTCACAGAAATGTTAACATTTTAGCTCTACTAGAACATTTGAACATGAACACATTTTGACATACCCTGAAATACAGGGACACTTGAAAGTCTGTGCTAGAGTAGAGAGAAGCTGTAGAAGAAAGTAATCCTGCTCCTAGGAAACACCCAGCTGCACTGTCCCTAAGTGGGTGTTTAAAACTCAGTTTCAGCTGGCAGATGGCCATCAGTGAGGTTGTAAACCTTCCAGAGTAAGAAACCACGTCTTTATATTTCTATTGTGATGCATACAGTTGTAGTTGTACTTCTCACTGCGAGATTCATAGGAACACAATGGAAGGAATGAAGCAGAATCATGATCTCAGACTTGCTAATGACTTCATGAGTTACTTCAGATGACCTCAACTCAAGGTGAAAGCACATGAAAACACAAACATCGTTAAGAAGTCACTCTTTGCAAGCCCATACTTCTAAACTCAAGTCCTCAGGGCTGGCTTTGCTGTTGAACTAGATTATACCTTTATGTTCACTCCAAGTAGGAGGCTGTGTGTAACTCCTGGGTATTATGTTCACTCCAAGTAGGAGGCTGTGTGTAACTCCTGGGTAGCCCAGGGAAACACTGTGACTCACAGACATCCCTCTGAGTCATAATTCCTCCCTGGCTTCCTCCTGCCTCCCACAGCCTTTCCATTTACTTACGGCCTTTTCCAGAAATAAATTACTGTCCCACCTCCATGCCAGCTCAGCTACGTTGGCCAGCAAGTGGAGGAACGGAGCCAAAGGCAATGTTAATTCCCTGTCTGCACCTTGTTACCTGGGCTGGGCAGGCGGCAGAGCCAGCTCCCTGCTCCAGGCAGCCCTGCCAGTCTGGGAGGCTCACCAAGGAATACAAAGCCTTGTGGGTTGTCCTGGTTTTAGCCTTTCGTGGGGGCATTTAGCTCTTCCTCTTAACCTAACCATTCTCGTTAAGACCCGAGATAAAGAGCCCAGAGGAAACTCTAAACTGCACATGGGCTTCAGTGATTCAAGAAGTAAAAACATTACTTATATATAAATAAACAAATATAACTAGCTACTACCAGCAAGTCTCCCAGGGACTGACATTGGATAATGGGGATGCAGACCAAAGAAAAACCTAGTATCCAGACATTGTTTTATTTAATGCATTTACCCATTGGGTTTTTTTTTTCATTTGTCAGCAAAAGCAAACTTTATTTTCCAGAACAGGCTTGTGAAAGCTGAAAAGTCTTCAAAGTGATCAAAATTGAACTTCTGAATCACCCAGTCTGAATTAGTTAGCAGATAAATAGAATCTGCCTCTCCCAGACTCATATTTTCACTGCAAATACTGATTTTTAAGGCTCTGAGAATAACCTATTAGAACAACTTAATTGTACATTAACATTCTTGCACACTTTTAAATGACTAGGCTCCTGCTCAGAATTTAAAATAGGAGTTGATGTGAAAAGCAAGGCAGGGTTACAGCAGTCTCAGAGAAAGCTAAATTCAGTGCTACAGTACAGATGATACGTGCAGTTTTTACTAGCCACGTAATAAAATTCCGCAATGACAATAGCAGTTAAAAAAATAGAAATTTAGTTTGAAATATTGAAAGTTGGTATGCAGACAACTGACTAAATATGTGGAGGACTTCAGATTCTGGATGTCCAGAATTTCCTTAGCCAGGGCATTGCTGTAGCTTTCAGGTTACCATATGAGACCCTTATTTTCACTTGTATCCTCTCTTTAACAACTGGAATGTTTTTATAAAAGAGATAGCTGCAGTGGGAGGAGAGGCAAGGGTCCCCAACACATTATCAAAAGTTTCCATTGGAGTTGTAGGGTGAAAGGTTGAATTGTCATCAGCAAAGGAAGAAGCTGAGTTCAGACCTCTTACATCTCAAATAAAAGATGTTCTACCTATGAAGTTAGGTGGGAATGAAGCTATGTCAAGTGAAGAAAACTGAGACCTCTTCTCTTATTTCAAAGGTAGATGACTGCCTTTAAAAAATAAAAAGAAGGTCTTAGTTACCTGAGGACTGAGACTATGAAGTTGCCCTTTTTTTCCTACTGGTTAGAACAGTGCAATTCCCAAGTTTGTTTCTGACTTTAAATAATATATTTGGCAGAGTGATGGCTATTTTCAGTCTACTGAGGTATATAACTTACACATCTAAAATGTGACTGTACAATAACATAGGGCCTTAGTCTTCACTGCAGAGGACAAGAGTCTCGATTAAGTGCTGGAGCACCTACATTTTTACTGAACCAGCCAATACCTTGAGATTTCATCTGGTTTTTTTCTGGTTCATTCTCTCATATCTCACATTGGGGAGATAGCAGTATACATAATTTATTTCAGTTTTGCTCGATTTAGATTATAATAGAGAAGCAGGATTTAACTTCTCTGGTGTTCCCATATTGTCTCATATTAGTCTAAATACCTTCTAAAATCAACCTTCTAGTGGTTGCTGGCCCTAATGAGGCGTTTGCTCACAAAAGAGAGGATAGATAGAACAAAAGAAAATTCATCCTATACTTATTTAATGGTAGTGCTCCTTACTGTAGAATATTTCCACTTTATTACTTTCTGGACAGTTGCTTTCCAAGATTATGCCCATTACAATAAAATTTTCCACAGTTCATCTCTCCCCAACAGTAAGTTCTTTCTGATTATTATGCGAAGTTGATGAGGAGATAAGCTAAATAAATAAACAAAAAAAAATCAACAAATGGAATATAACCCTTCCAAATGTTTTCCGTATTCATTTTCATGTAAAATTGCTGATGAAATAACTTGTAAAGAAAATATTATGCTTTTTTTTTTTAATAACGCTTTGTGACTTAAAAATCAAATTAAATATGAAAGGCGTCAACTGAATAGTTTTTAAATTATGGCTCTTGGAACTGGGCAGACACCATAAAATGTCTCTCTTCAATATTTTTAATGCATTTCTTAAAGTTGCCTCCACTGGCAAAGCCTGTATACTTAGCAAACTGGAAATGGCTCTGTTTCAATTAATTTATATCCTCTACTAGAAAATATTTCTATAATAAGAAACATACAAGCTTAACTAAGTATGCCTGAGAGTTACTGGAGCTTGAAGAGCTCCATAGGGTGAGAGCAATGTGGGGAGGAGAATCTGTTAGACCACAAAAGTGGTTTAGCTAGAAAGGGAAGGGGTCGGAGATACAAGATTCTCAAGTTCTTGTCACTTGCTTCTATAAATTAGACAAGTGGCTAGTAATAATTTTTCAGATGTGGTGCTAACATGGGTAACTTAAACTGGCTGACTTTTCACAGTTGCCATGTACAAGCATGTTGCTGTTTTGACCTCTGTCTTGAAGAGGGTACCAAAAATTATATAAATGCAGAAGACACATGTTGGCTTTCCAAATGAGTAAACCAGGCAGATGGCTGATTAAATGAGCATCATATATTTAATGAGTGTTGTACATCATCTAAAATGCTTTGAGATCTCCAACGGAAAACGAACATCAAAATAGAAATAGTTATGATACAGAAATTAATAGCTAAAATAGCTAAATATAACTTAATTTCATTTTCACTACCACTCAAATAATATCCACAGTATAGTGCTATGAAATGTTAGATTATAGTTCCAACTGTAAGCATCTCTGCCATTCTGACATCAAATTTTCAAATGTTTCTCCTGCTTGAATAAGGCTACTTATGTATAGTTTTAAACTTTCATTTTATATCTTCATTTTTCATGCCAATTGTATTTCCATTCTAACTAGCTTTTAACCACAGCAAATAATGAAGTCTAAAACCCTTCAATTTTTTAAGTCTTTTACTGTCTTGTTGCTTTTTAATAGGCTGTATTTCTTTCAGAGATGAGCAATTGACCTCAAGATATTTTCCAATTAGTAGACAAGCCTTATTCACTTCTCTGTTTTCCATATTCCTAAATAAAGAGCGCTATATCTTGTGAAACCAATATTTAAAATACCTGGGTGGGGGGGGGGGGGGGGGGGGGG
>JAVJGG010000005.1:9798970-9832685 GCA_035590195.1 Aviceda cuculoides | reverse complement strand
TTATTTTTTTTTTTTTCTTTCTCGTGTTTTTGGATAACAGGGTTTTTTTGGTTGAGTTCGTGTTGGGTTTTTTTGTTTGTTTTTTTTTTTTTTATGAATGAAATTTTTTGACCTTTTATTTGTTCTGTATTTTGACATTTAATATCCATAAGGATCCTTTGAACTATATTGTAATTGATTACACAAAGCACAAAAATCTCATGTCTGTCATACAAGCTTCTTTGACTGGAAAGATAGCCTTCACAACTAGGTTTCTGATATGAAAGCTCATATCAAGCAAATTCAACTAAGAACAGTAATACAATTTTGGAAGCTAGATTTTGCACGTCTGTGGCAAATTAGTCTTTTCCATTAGACTCACAGAGTTTCCTTTGCGTTGACTTTTTCACCTGCAGAAGCAGTGGAAACTTCAGGTTTTAATCCATTCCTTGCCACTGGAGATCCAAGTATCAGGAGTCGACCAGTAACAGGCAGGTGAGTTAGAGGAAGTGTCATGGCACCAAGTTTCTCCATGGAAGGCAAAGAGACAACACAGCAGAGAGCATTGCTGTTTCCTGGTAAACGTCATTGATTTTGTAGCTTGAAGTGTATGAGGTAAATGGATGGCACTGCCACCAGGCAAATGAAGTTTCAGTCTGAAACCTTGCACTGCATTCGGGGACAAAGCTTAGGTCATTATATGTAACTGGGAGACTCTCGTTGACTTTTCATAAGATTAGAGCAGATTCCGATTGACAGAAGAGCTAATAAAGCATACCAAGTACTATATTGAGACAGGGTGGCAAGACATGACATAAAAACCTACCAATTATCTTCTTTCACCTGAGACTAATAAAAAGTAATTTAAAGACGAGATTCAACTTTATTCCATCAAAAATTGTTTTTCAGCTACACCAGTGATCCAAGTTTTGCAGCTATTGGCTATACACACAGTCTGTGTGTCATGTCAGGGCCAAGTTGTTTGGCAGGCATCACTTTGTTGACATCTTTGTGGTTACAGACCTCCTGTACATACTTGCACAGAAACTGTAACAGGAACCTTTGACGTGCTATTATATTATGGAGGTCCTGCAAATTACACGTAAAATAAGAATGAGAGTAGACTAGAAGAGAAACAAAGATTCACCACTAAGATGATATATTGACCTAGAGCAGTACAGCTAAACAGTGTATCCAGGTGCCTGATCGTAATGTGCTGCAATTTACAAATCCTCTGGAAAGGTCTAACATCAAGAAATGTCACAGAGAAACACTTCCTTGTGTTTGTAACATTGTTTCTTGAACAAAAAAAAAATTATCTCAAAACACTTTTGCTTAGGTGATTTTTATAGGCATGAAAATCATCACAGGGTAAGAAAAAGCTGAATATATAATGATACGTTCCTGCTTTGCATTGTTTTGAAAGGAAAAGAAAAGTCTTTAAACTGCTATAAAACAGTTTGCCAAAGGATGCAGCATGAGTGAAAGCGTATCAATTTATAGCTTCATCAAAAGTAACAGAAGATGCTTAGAAGAGAAACATAGTGAAGTCAGTCTTTAATTGAAGTCATTAACAAGGTGAAATCTCTCTTCCAAAATAAGAATTTGTACCCTTGAGGATGATCAGAAGAACCAAGAAAGATCAAGGGAAAAAGGAATTTGTCAATGTGAGATGATAAAAGTGGGAAAACATTAGGTTGGTAACACTTGGTTTTGAAACTATGCTCCGAGACAATCATTATGGTTTTATTTGTTTTAACGTACGTAGTAAATCAATTCAGTTCCTCAAACTGAATCTCGCTGATGGCAATTTACATTTTTCATCAATTTAAAGATGGAGTTTATTTTTTAAAACTTCTCAAATATTGTTTCTTCAAAGTTATTTATGTCCTTTCTTTACAGGAGTTTGGAATTATGATCATACTACACTACAGATTTTTTTATAATGCAATATTTTCATTCTTTTTCTCAACATTTTCTTTCGTCTTTAATCATGAATCCTTAACTGATTATTTAAATGCAAAACATTAACTAACCAACACAAAACATTTAAAATAGTACACTCAAGTTAAGATGGCTTTTTTCTGTAAAACAAAGATTATTATCTTTATCCCTGCAGGCTATGAATTTCTTTAAGAAATGAAGATTTTTCTAATTAATGCTGGCTGCATGCTATAACTTCATCACGTTAGCCTGGCTACATGAAGAAAACCAGTCTGAATAATATTTAGTATTCCCATTGCACACTTTTAGAATATTTATTGACCACAAGTTTCTTGAAAGGCCTGACACAGATGCTCGCCCTTGCACAGCACCCTCTAAATCATACAAACAGCATTAATCCTGTTTTCATTTAAGTAAAATACAACACTTGCTTTCAGTGAAATAACGATGAGTACAATATCTGATGAAGAGTTTAAAATAGCAGATGGCGTTATCACTTTGAGAGCGGGGAGGTAGCTGCATAGAAGCAGCAGCATGCAGGATATTCTGGTCTTGCACCTTCAGATGGTACTTAGTTCTTTAAAGCAAAAGCAGGAAAGTGATTGATGTTACGCAGCAAACAATCTGCTTCTTGCATCCCTGGTGGTGGTGCTTATCGCTTCAGAGTTCTGCTGCAGCAATACTTACAGAAGCCTTTGTCTACAAAATGCAGTTATGGAAGGAACTAGCATGGATTATCTGCCAAAAAATTCCTTTCTTGGTGAGCAAGTCCCTCTAGGATTACTTGGAAATACTCCTGAATTTGCTGCCAGGCACCTCCTGTGATATGGATGAATAATAAACCTAAACCTTGTCCTAATTGTTGGGAAAGAATCAGTTGTCTCTCCAGTGGGAGAATGGATGCAAAACCTCTCCCCCTTACCCCACAAGTGGCCCAGAGATATTTGCGTATCTTTCCCTGAGACATTTCTAAGCTGACATTGAGTTCTATGTGGCCTCAAGAATCTGGGTACGAAGTAGACACTGCTTGTCATGTGGTTTTTCCAAACACTCGTAATTCTGGTTATCAGCCCTTGTACCCAAACACATTTAGACCTGGGGCCATAATACAGGATAATACAGGTCTTTAGTTCCTACACCCTCAGGATTATACTGCTCTTTAATTCACTGTAAGAAAAATCCAAACTTCAATCTGTTATATATATACACACACGCATATAGTTACATATATATGTGTGTGTGTATACACATACACATAATCATCTATATTTTTTTTATACAGACTTCTCCGGACTATATGTAAGCATAGACCACTAGTCAAATCCTTATTCTGGTACAGATTCAAGGTGATTTATATCTAGCATGAATTAACATCTCTTTCAAATTTGAATTTGCCTTGGTAGGAAGACCAGTCTTTCCTGGTCATTCAAACTCAAAATTCTATTACAGTGAAAGCTGTTAAAAATAAAACATTTTCATGCATGAAATTGAATCAGTCATGACTCAGTTATGGGCTATGTGGCTAGTCATTAATTAGCCATGATTTATGTGGCCAGGTGATTACTAATTGAAAATACTATACTTGCACTAAATATATTTACCTACTTCAGAATTTGGAAATGCCTGTCTAAAAATTCACTACATTTTTGTTATTCGATTTAGTCATTAGCCCCTGAGTAAATTTTGCTGCCACCTAGCTAGGGAACAGACACAGTAAGATATCATGGACAAGCATGATGAAAATCTTAGTGTTAATTAAAATAAATTCTAAATTACAATTATCAAGGAAGTTAAAGTAGGTGTTCTGAAAGTCTGGCACCTGCAAATGGCAATGAAACATTTCTTCTGCCGTAACAGACCTCAGCAGCCCTCAAAGATGATTAGCCAGCCCTAACAATCATAAATTCTTATACATTAAATGTTTTACATTACACATTCTACATATTAAAATTTATATATGAACATGGAGAGTATCACTTTTCTTCTGCGACATTTCAGCTCTCCCTTCCTTAGTTTTCTGCTGCTATTGTTTGAAATATTTATGCCTGGCAAATAAATTTTCTAATCCAGATTATTTCCTTCTAAATTCGGTCTGCTCCTTCTGTCTGCTGCAGCTTGACTCTACTATAGAAAGCAGCAAGCAGTTCCCACAGCAGGTAAAAAGGGAGATATTTAGATGGATAAGGCAGGCACAACTGCTACTTAACCATACCTTTTCCAGACAAGAACAGTGTCCAGTGCATAGCTACGGAACCTGAGATCAGGTGATGCCAAAATCCCTCAAGTCACTCAAGAGCAATGTAAAAGGGTGAAACAGAAAACAGATCCCTTAAGATCTGCAAATCTCTGCACATAACTGAACATACCAGATCCCATTGCAGCAACAAAGTTGTACAGACTGCTGGAAGGGCTCAACATCTCAATTTCATGCTGTGTTACCTTTGCTTTTTACCACATTCACAAACCAGGGGAAAAAAAAAAAAAGTTAGAAATACATCGCAAGCCATGCGTGATGCTTGAATTATACAATTACATCCTTCATGGGCTCTTCAGGCCTACATGCTTCTAGTGTAGTTCTGTTAGGCTTATATAAATATATCCCTCCTGTCCTCTGGAAACCCAATCCATTTCAATCTGCAATGTAAACAGTTTCTTTTTAACATGCAGTGTGTGCTGATTTCACCTTAATTATATATTTCCCATTGCAAGAACTGGAACTGTGGGATACAGGGAAAGAATTTAACCAGCAGCCTATAAAGAACAGGGGCTGAAGCTTGGCTTCTATTAACACCTCATTAGGCAGAGCCTGTACTGTACATAAAATGAGCTAATGATTTTTAAATGTAGTTGTCAACCTATAACTTAATAATGTAGAAACTTTATTTCTCTGTAATACTGACTGAGTGATAATACATTTTTATCTCTACAACCAACATGAAGCTATGGGACTACGTTATTACCCCAAGATCTTCCCTGGTCATCGTCAAACACTGACCTTTAGTGCAACCGTGCCACTAATAGCACAAGTGGTACTAATTGTAGTGTAAATTTTCTGATAGACACAACCTGATGGTTTGAGGAAAACACCTTCAAGTCCTGGATATAAATATAGTTCAGCTTAATAAAAAAAGAAGTTAGAACCATAAAATGACTAAAGGTGGTTATAGGTTTAATTCTAATCCCATATAAAGGAATGGCGAAGTTCTCAAGTTTGAATTTACTGTGAATAAAGACCATCCTCTACCTTACCAAAAATCACCATTACAGTTTGCATTAACTTGACAGGTTTAACAGTAGTTCAAGAATGCAGGACTTTCATTAACTCCCACTGAAGCTGAGTAAATGGCCATAGAGTCAAACAGGGGTTGCACAATACATCCTTTAATTGGCGAGGGAATTGTGGTATTCCTATCCATCAGGTGACCCCTCTGTGCAAGGGTTAGGACCTGATCTTGCTGCCGTGCGTTTGGAGGCATATGTGTGCTGCAGGTGAAGCCTGGTTTGCTGTGAGAGCAAAAAGTTCTCATTCACTGTCAGTTCACCACACTTCCACTGAGCATCACTTTTAAAGAAAAAAAAGGAAATTTTGAATTTACAAAAATCAAAGAGTCTCTGTTTCCAATTTGTGGAAGGCTTCTCTTGGTCCTTTAAAGAAACAAGATTTTAAAACAGACTAGTTTTAAATACTTCTTCCATAGCAAAAAACCTCATGTCCATAAACCTCACCATAGTCGTCACAGAAGCTTTAAACTTACCATACCAGTCAGCACTAGCCTATCTTGCGATGGCCTGAATCCCAATTAACCACCAGCATCCACAGTTACAAAGGGAGGCAGTGAGCAGGCGTGCTTGCTTTCACGTTTCAGGGGGTTTGCAGTGAAATTTGTAACTGAATTTATAGCTACTCCACACTGAAAATGTACACATGTGGGCTTCACGTCTGTAGCACAGGGCTACTCGCGGGAGAGGCTGGGGCAGTTTTGCAAAGAGGGTGGACGCTGCCCCTTCCTTACCGCCCAGTGCGGAGCTGGTACCCGCAGCGGCCTTTCTCTGGAGTAAATGCAATTAAGATGAGGGACCCTCCTGCTGCTCCTGTTTGATTAGTGAATGCAGCAACGGACATTTGCTCACTGTCTTCGTGCTTGGTGGCTACATTCTTTGGGCTGGGAGGAGCGCGGTAGCTGTTCCCAGGGTGCAGGCAGGTATGCCGCTTCTAACCTTCGGCTGGGGATGTGTGGTCAGGCACTCACCGGCTGCTGCACGGCTTGGAAAATCAGTCGCATTTCACAAGTGTGAAAAACGCTACAGGGTATTGTACGAGGCAGAATACAAGATGGCGAGGTGTGCGTTGGTGGCAGAGATTTTACTTGGGACGCATCTTTCTGTGTCGTTGGATTCGAGCGAACTGACATCAGGCAGGGGAGGTTTGGCCTTCTGTGAGAAACGGATGTTTTAAAAATCTCCTTGAAAATATCAGAGTTGTGATGTGTTATGGCCAAATTACTGGCTCCCTGCTGAAAATGGAAGTAGTATGCAGTGAAATGTACACTGATTCCAACCAGCGGAAAAACAATTACTTCTACCAGTGAGCACAGAAGCAGTTAATAGTCGCAGCACCATAGTGGGGAGCTTGCCAGAACTGGCAGCTAAGCCAGAGTCCTGAACCAACGTAACAGTAGGTCTGTCTCATTTACTGTGCTTTTCTCATCTCCCTTACCCCATCGCAAGCAAACAAATATCAATAATAATGATAGCCTTAGTAATTACACCTAGAAATAAATCAATGTTCAAATGCACATTTTCAACAGTAGAGAGACGTGAAAGGATTATATAATCAGCATTTGTCACTCATTCCTGCTGTACTCAAACCATAGGCTAAAAAAGAAGTGGTTTATATATTAAAAGGGGTTATACAATTTATTTCATTGAGAGCAATTAATTGTTTACTTACAAGACAGCTTTCCATGACAAATCTTTCTTTCTTTAAAATGTGTTTCACAGCCCTATAAAAGCAAACCCCATTTCTTATAGCTTCCTAGCAAGACATTCAGACCAATTATCCTATTCAGCTTCTCCTTTCTTTATAATTGGTAATTTAGCTTGCTATATAAAACACAATTAAACCTTGTTTAGACTAAAGCTGTCCACACATGGAGCTGTATAGCTGATGCTAATTCTTAAATCTTAGCCATACTTAAAATAGGTATTCTAATGTACTTCACACTGATGCAGCTTAGTTATCACTTTCATAACCACAGAAATGTTCTTGAGCAAATTAGCATTTGCTCATTCCCAACTATGTCAGCAAAAAGGCATTTTCTTTTCATCTTTGCATAAGAGGTAATATCAAAACATTACTGATTGGCCAATCATCAATTTATCTTGCACACTTACATTTTTTCACTCCTACTGCAAAAACTGCCTGTCACATACTTCTAAGACATCATCTACAAGTGCACAGACTGCTGCAGAGAAGTGAAATATCATGGTTGTGCACAGGTATTTTTGTATATACACAGGATTAAAACCAAATCATAGGGAAGAGTTTAAATCACATGCAGTCCAGACCTGCACAAGGAGATACCCTGAAGAAGCTAAGGAAGAATGGTTCAGGCTTCAGGTAAACTGAAACTTAAATAATTTAAAACAAAAAAAAAAGTTATAAGTACTCTACATACATATGTCAGAAAAAATGACATTTTTTTCTTTGGGTAACTCAGTTAAACTGCAAGCAGACTTACATTGGCAGTTAGTCATTTTAATTATAGTGTGATGACACTTGCTAGTTTAGAAAATGAATCATATGGTTGCACAGGAATTCAGTCTTTTTGCCTTAGCTATATTTGTAGATAGATAGAATTCTAAAAGTGAAACAGACATTTAATTGTTTAAGGGTTACTTGATGCACAAAAGTATATTTATTCAGCAATAATTTCAGGTTATCTTCTCCATTTCTTTCCCTCTTATTAGAGACCAGACATCCTTCTTACAGCGTGGAGGGTAAGATAGAATGACAAGCAAATCTAATACACTTTCAGGTAGAGGAATATTTCAGTAGCCTAAAATCACCATTGCAAGTGCCTTCAATCTTCCTGAATTCAGTAAACTTAGTTACGGATGCAGTTTAGCACAAGGAAACAATTCACCAGATTTGTTAACCAGAAATATTTTGCCCTGTCAAAGGACCATAATTTAACCCCGATGCGATACATTCAGTGAAGTCAATGAACCTGCATTAGCATAAAGTCTTTAAAAACCTGACACACTGACCTACCTTTATGTGACAGACGTAACCTTGGCTGCCTCGTATCTGTTGCATGACATCCAGCCGGTAACTCTAGTAACAAGCCATATAGTGCCAGGATTAAAAGGTCCTGGGCAGATGCCATCCTGCCCAAGATCAAATTCTTGCGCTCTTCACTTAACTGCTGCTGTTTGTTTGTTGTTTTGGTGGGGGTTTTTAAGGCTCCAAGTTCCACTTCGACTTTCCCAGTGCAGCTAGAGCTCTCTCTTTGGCCAGTTTGTGGGGTATCTCTATGGGAAATTCAACGTTCATCAGAGACGCACACAGCCTCAGCTAGCCATTTGTCAAGCTGTGCAAATGTCATGTAAAAATATTCCCTCCCTAGGACAATTGTTTATAAAGTGCGAGGACATTCCAAGGCGTTACTCTGCAGTGTTGTGTCTTGAGCTCTCTTTAGTAACTCTGCCAGTGGATTCAGGAAGAAGCTGTATTTTCAGTCCCTCCTGCAAGGCAATTCATTCAGAGCAGGAGGGAGAGGGGAAAGGAAAAAAAAAAAGAAGAAAGCACCCTCCTCCTCGGTGCTCCTCAGAACTCAGCCCCTTGCTCCGACTTGCCAAACAGCTAGTTTTAATTCACCTTTCACCTCCGCTAATTAAAAACAAGAAGTGCCATCCCCTCCTGGAGTTGCCGGATCCGCCCAGCGGGGAAGCCGGGCTGCCAGGCTGGATTTACCCGGGAAGCGGCGGGAGGGCTGGGGCAGGGGCAGGGGCAGCGCTGGCTGCTGCTCCGGGGGGCTCGGATCCACGTGCCGTGCACCCACCCCTCAACTGCTTCGCCGTTTCACCTTGTAAATTATCGGGAGAAGGGTCAGAATTCCTCCCCTCCCTCCCCTTCGAAAAGTCATGTCAGCTTTTGTTCCCAGCTCGGGTTTAGAGGAGGATTAGCCCTTGAATTAACTATTTAAGGACATTGTCACTTAGAGTCATTAAACAGCACGCTACTAAGTGGAGGAGAATAAAAAGATTCCAGTTGCATATCCTTCCTTTCTTACTTTAAAGGAAAATGTTTAGCTTTTGTGATTTTTTTTTTTTCTCTCTCTCTGCTGTGGCTTCTTCCCATTACATTTTAAATGTCTGTAAGTCTGGACTCTTAGGTCATCTATACAGGTTAGTAAAATCAGTTATCTGACTAAATGCTTGTAGGATTGGGCAGTATTAAAAAAAAAAAAAAAAAAAAGTGCCTGAGCAGGGAGCTGTGATAGCATGATAAACAGCATCAGATTTACAAGTGTCAAGCACCTACCTCTTACAAACTAACAAATACCAGAAAACTTCATCTCTTTTTCAGGTTGTTTGTAACTTAAAAATATACCCGTGGCAAGAACTAAATTTTTACAAATCAAGACTACAGATCTGGAATACATTAATTAAGGAATAAAGTTCTCTGTAATTAAGTTTTCATGCATAGAATCATTTATAATTTTGTGAGGTGCATTTTAGTCATTAACAATAGCACTTTTTTTTAATGAGGTGGAGCATTAAGTCATGTTAAGTCTTTATACTTCTCATTGTTTTACGTGGAGAAAGAATCACAAAGAAAGGAAAATGAAAACTGATATATGCATTTGGCAACAATGCACTCAAATTTGTTAGCCAACAAAAGATAATGATATCTGGAGAGAAAGATTTAATAAGAAATTTCTGTATGCCAGCAAACTGAAAAGAACCCAGTACAATAATATAGTGAAATGCTAATAATTGTAACAGCAGGATAGGTGGATGGGAGCAGACAGATGTGTTCAAGAAGAATAAAAAATATGAAATACTGGGAGAGGAAAAAAAAGAGGCAACTTTGATGAAAAGGCAGAAGTAAATCATGAGAGTGCCCAAGGACTCCTGCAGGCTGTATAATCAGGAGCGGGGAGGAGGTCATGGCTACCTGTTAGTTCTCCAGCAGCAAGTCACGTACACATACCTGGGCTTGCTTTAAATCAGCTGGAAACTGTGCCAACAGCAGTTAAACCACAGGAGCAAGAGCTAAATCACGCAGCTATTTGCTCCATTTCTTGCACACAACTGCAGGTTGCACTGAATTTTCTGCTGGTGTGCCAGCACGTGTGCTTGAGACATTGTCAGTGGAGAAGGCGGAGCAGGATCTGCCTCCAAGCACGGATGAGTTCAGCATCTACCCGGTGGGATTATTGTTATTGGCACCTTTCTGTAGCACTGAGGTATACAAATGTTCTGCGTTTGACCATTAAAATCTGCTGTAAAAGAGTGTGATCCAGTGCCTGGTGAGGTTAGTGGAGACTCCCTGAAAATTTTCATTTGTCTTTGGATGTGATTCTGTGGGTTCTTATTGAAATATTTGCGTTTTTCTTCAAAAAAAGAAATAATCAATTAATAGAATTCTCAAAGACTCATTCTTTCTCAACATAAATCTGCAAAATTTAAATGTTTCCAATTCTGAGGTAGTCCAAATGGAATATTTTCTTTGAAGGATCCTGATACGGAAAACTTAACATTCCTTCTAATGTGTGTATTTCCCAAAAGGACACAAAAATCCAAATGTGAGCTCACAGTGTGAAAACTAAAACCATATTCAGTGAATAAAGCAAATATTTGTGCAAACCCCCAAATCCTCCCTCCCTCTAGAACTCCTCTCCAAGCTGTAGTAGGGTGCTATTTATTGATTTTCCCAGGCTGCAGCTAGGATTGTAGATGCTCAACAGACTGAATAGTTAGACTTCAGATATCCTGAGGTGGTACCAAAAAGTTAGTGCGACAAGTTCAAAACAATTTCCCCAACTTTAAAGTTCTGGTTTCATATTCCAGTCGGGGAAAGAGAACGGACAAGGGTGCTGCTGGAAACTATGGGCCTTATTTTGTATTTCGATAAGAGGTAGGGTGCAGCAGGTCTTTTCAAATAAGGCATACGTACAAACGAGGGCATTTCCCCACCAACGTGAGCTTGCGTGCGCTCACATGCATTTCTAACCCCACACATCCCCAGCCGCAACACAGCTCCTTGGCTCCCCCCAAACCCAACGTGGCCCAGGGCTGGAGCTCCAGTAGAGTCAGAAATACCCGACCAAGCTGATTTTCATATTTGCGCCCAAGGACAAAGCTTTTTTGTCTGAAATCTGAGTCTCAAGCCGGGTGGGCCGTGCGGGTGCCGCAGGCTCCTTCCCCCACGTGCCCCGCCGAGGGAAGGGCCGCGGAGCAGCAGCGCAGAAGCAGAAGCTGGAGCTGCTGCTCGACCTTCAGGCTTTGGCTGTCAGCAAGAGGTGCTGGCATGGGAAAGCTGGGAACGGCTGCTGAGCACAGGGCAAGATGCCTGCACTGGAAAGAGACCTAGCAGAATAGAAGAGAAAGGGAAAATTCGCATATCGGTGTATGCAGGAGGCTGATTTATCCAAAGTGAATGTTCTCCCAGGGTGAATCCTCGCTTTATTTTCCTCAAATTGCTATATAAGGATCGCAAGCCTTACACCACCCTCCACCCTTACACAACAAGTTTTGATGCAAAGCAGGTCGTGGAAAGGTACACACCATTTCAAGGCAAGAGAAATGTGTGGCCTCAGGCAAGGCAGTCAAGCTCTTTGCCTCAGCATCTTTTCAATTAAATAGGCATACAGTCTTGCCTCAGGGGGTGTTTTGAGAGACTTCTTCCTGAAGGATTTTAAACAGTAGGTAGAAGGATGGCAACAAAGATGTTCAAATATTAGGATTCAGTCTTAGATGAGTACAAACACAGATGTCCCAGGGCTGTGGAGCCCGCATGTAGTACAGTGCTGAGTTTCTGAAGAGTAAACAAGGTGGGTTTACTGCTTATTTTCTGTTAATAAAGCAAATACAACAGATCTCTGTCAAAGCTGAGTTTCTTTCAGTAGTAAAATCTCCAGTTACATAGATGCTGACAGATAAGTAAAAAATCATGCCTGGAAACCTGTAAGTAAAGAGTGTTTGAAAATTCAAATGCAAACTCTATAGTTGATTGCTGGGATAGAATCCTGGTAATTGCACTGTTCTAAAGAGGAAGATGACAGGTTTTCTTAATAGGAAAGGGAAAAATACGGTTGTTGTGTACATTTGCATTCTTTATGTGCAGTAAAGAAGTCCAATCAAAGAACTACAAATTGACTGTGAATTGCTATGTAAAGGCTGTGAACCACAGTTTGATTTGCTACAGCCGCTGCAGACCCAGAGCAACTCTGATGAAGTCACTGAGCCTGTAAATCTAAACACTCTAACACAAAATACTTCTGACATATTGTGTGAACTGGTTTAATTGATAGAGTGTAATGTAAACGCAGGAGCACGATATAAATAAGTAGATCTGCAGCTACTAGCACCAGTAACAAATTCTAAACATTATAACTATAAAGCAAAATGAAGTGTTTAGAAAATTTAAAGCTGGGGTGGTCAAAGAGTCGCCATAACCGTAAGTTAAAACCAGTTTTAAAAGTTACAAGACTGCCTCCTTCTTCTGAGGACGATACACTGAGCTACAGCAGGAATTCTCTTTCTTTAGTGGACTATGCTGGCAGATCAAAAGAAGGTGTGAAGCCCCAAGAGGAGCTGTGTGGCCTTCGCTGAAGTTAATGATGCCTGCATCTGCATTAGTACTGTACCCGTGGTAGCTGTATCACACAGGTAATCATATTTCATTTATTTAATAGACAAAGCTTTATAAGACACTTAAAGAACTTCTTCTCTTTCAGTACTTCACCTGTAAAACTTTTTTATGTCACTACTTACCCACTGGGCATTGCAGTTCTTACTGACACGTCAGCTTTCAAATTCTATCATACAGATATTCTTACAACAGATGTAGGAGATGAAGGAAAGATCTAGATATCATGTAATTGTTATATCTGTCTTATCTCTGCCTTTAAGATGGGAATTCATGTCTGTTCCAGTCTCCATTACAAACTGGCAACTGGCTTTCTTGCATCAGCAGTACTGGAAGAAACAGTAACACAAAACTGCTTGTCATCGGCATGGTGCAGGTACTGCAGCCTCGTAACTCCCAATCAACCCATAAAAAATTCTGTGGCCACAATAAGCAGAGTGCTGACAAGACGCAACAAGAACGTGAAAATACTGATCCAACAGGTTAGTAATCACTCAACAATATTTCCTGGGATCTCTCTCAACAAAAGGAGCAGAACCACCACTGGCCCTTGGGAGGACATGCTAACTGATAGCAGAAAAATGTTGCCAGATCCTGTTTGATACAAGGAAATAACAGGAAATAATAACAAAACTTGGTCCTTATATGGAATTTTCAGATTAGGAATGTTTTAGGTCTTTGCTTTTTTCTGCAAGACTTGGATCCTAACCCTGCATGAAAGTAGATGTGTTTATATGTAATGTCTCCAGGATGGGGAAGTGTTATTTCTCTTGTTTTATGCACAGCACATTCTCTTTTTGATCCAAGATCAAATTTAGGCAATATTCATTAAGCAAAAGAGTTTGACTGAACATGAACCTGTACTTCAAACTAGCCACAAAATTACATTGTAAATTAATGCTCTGGAGGAAGAAAAAGAATTTTCAATTAAATTACATTCCTCCTAATTCCAGAAAGACTGAGTTTTGACAGGTAGATATTGGAATATGCTGTCCTTGGAACATTGTTGTTTGCAGTAACATCATTTCTATGACTAATTACAGGTGAATGTCTATACTACTTGGGACATAGATCGCATACTTCGGTTAATCTATAAAAACCAGGTGGAATAAATGTTGCTTTCTTCAAATGCAGACCTCTTAAGGGATTTCTCTAAAGGTTGCGCTAAAAAAATGGCATATCAGCGTATCTGATTCCTGAAATCAACTCCATCTGCCTGACTTACGATTAGTACATGGGTCACAGCAATCTGTACGGTTAGTTATGGATGAAAATCAAATTACTGATTTCTCTAGGGGAATGTATTTTTGATGATATTTTTCCTACTAAATAATTACTGAAGTCTCTCAAGTGAAAAAAAAACCAAATAAACAAAACAGTTGTTTGTTGAAGATCAAAATGAAATATGGCTTATCATATTTTCCACTGATCACTGAGCAGGAAATAAAAATGTAATGGTCAAAAGTTGATTATTAAGTAATTAGGGCTATCAGATATTTCCTATTAATATATGAAGTATATATTTTATCAAAAGTTAATGATGCCCTTTTTTATCCTAAATGAAAAACGTGAATACTGTGTAGTTTTCCCTTTAAGTGATTTTGCTTCCAATTGATTGCTTCTTGATTCTTCACTGTTTAAAAAAGAAACAAAACAACAAACAAAACACTAGTTATATAAGAATGACTTTTTATGCCTTAAAGGTGCCATTTAGTTGCTCCAGTTCTTAGTGATTAATTTCTCTATGCAAGAATGAAGTGGTTTGGCCATCATCAGACAGCTGTAAACAAAAGTTTACTTTCCTTGATCAGACACACGAAGATATAACCTACAAATTTTCTGTCTGAAGCCTACAGCCACCCTTTAATGTAATTATCATCTTAAAGGTGAAATGGAAAACATTTGTAAAAAATAAACCATTTTTGACCACAAATCAGTTGCAGGTTTTAAAGCTGTAAATGCATTTTAATGCAAAATATTTGAAAATCAGTTCCAGTGTTATTGCCCACTAATGGATTCCACATTCCTACTTGAGCAAGGTGATGACATCATCTGTCTGAAGGCAAGTCCAGGGCTACACTTCGGTTGTATTTTTACTTACACTTATTAGTGGAGGACATACACCATGACAGATCCCAAAAGCAGAGAGCAAAACTGGTATATGCTGTGATTTGCGTCAGTGGGAAGTAATCTGCTTTCAGGAATGAATTAGATTTCTTGTGACAGCAACGTGGGTCTAAAAAATGAAGGAAAGATGAAGGAAATCCAAAGACACACTTTTGGGCATTTAATATGGAGCATGCTTGGAAACGAGCTGTCTGTATTCAACTGCAATACAGAAAGAAGCTTAGCCGATACGCTTCTGTGTCACAGTGGTTAAAGCATTAATTCTCTCCTGGGTTTAAAGACATTCGTAGGTATATATCCTGCTTTGAATCCCTTCACAGTTGTCAGGCAGCTAACGTTTACGTACTGTGACGCTGAGTACTGAAGCGCACAAATCCCCGGTATTTTGCAGCAGTTCCCGGTGAGCGTTGGGGAGCACGGGAGATCTCGAACCTTCCACATTCCGTACAAAAACTCTCAAAGGAGTGAGGCACCCAGTGTGGTGGGAACTGAACGATTTATTTCCCTTGAGGTCTTTAGAAATCCTAACATTAATCAGACCATCCCTTTCAAAGCAGAGAAGCAAAGGAGCCCATTGCTACCTTTCCAGCTGCTTTACCACACGCGCGCGCGCACACGCGCACCCATGCTGCCTCATTGCCAGAAATATCTCTAGGTAAGAGAACTTCTCGTGTGATTGACTTACAGCCCTTTGCTGTGCTGTAGATGAAACAAAAAGATCTGGCTTTGCATTCAGAACCTGGGTGTTCCTGGCACCTTAAACTTTTTTTTTTTTTTTTTTTTTTTGACATCTGCTTTATTATTATCATGAAGAAAGTCATTATCATTGGATTTCACTTTTGACATCCGTCTAGACAGATATTTATTTGAACCACCAACACATTCACTCAAAGAAAAAAAAAAGAAAGGAAAAAAACACAAAAAGCAAACCAGAGGCTCTAATACATTTTCTTTATTGAAGAGCCAACAACTTCAGCTTTCAAGAAGTCTCTGGACAGGGTATCAAACCACATTAAGTTAATCCTTTAAATTACGACCTTGAGGAAATTAAAGCGGAGTGCCAGTCTATTTTACAACTAGATAAGTGAATACTTTATCTCAGGGAAATCTGTTGTCTGCCTGTTAAGATCATTTATATCATTATTAAGGATGGACAAGTATTATCCTCATCTGCTAAGATACCTCCATCTCCATAGTCATTTGACATTGTTCCAGTAACAAAATCAATGGTTACAGTCATTAGAATAACTACTCAGAAATCCAGTTTTACAGCTGCGTAGCAAAAGTGCAGTAGTATTGCCAGATGTGAGAAAAACCACCAAAAATCGAATCCTAAGGCTGTGTTGACTGACACAGAAATTTCATATGCACAAATTTCCCCAATTCAAAAGCACAGCAATGAGATAGAAGCACGAACGGGAGGCGAGCAATTGTCTGTATGAATGTGAAAAGCTGTCCTCAGGCAAGGGAGGTTCACTCCCTCGCCATAGCTGAGCTGAATTCAGAGTGAGAGGCTGGAGCTATGAAACAGGGTATCAGGAAAAATCAAGGAAAACATCGTGGCAACAGGATGAATTAGCGGACTAGCTGGCTCGGGATGTGGTCTTAGCCATGTTATTTGGGGCATTTTTAACTAGGCTACCCTGCCCTGCTGGGGGGGTGTACCGGATGATGTATCAGTTGTTTTCCATCCCTAAATGCCATGATCTTATAAATGTTGTGGCTCAGGACCATGTCTATTTTGAAATTACAAACCCACTTTTTATGTAATGGGCAAGGCAAGGATTAGAGAGCTGATTAATTAGACCAGTACAAGACTATTTATATAGGGACTCTGTACACTTGGTGAGGGCACAGTGAAAACCACACTGCTCTGGTTAATCTCTCTGCAGGGATTCTCTGAATCATAATTTGTTTTTATATAAGTGACCATCTTCCTCCAACACCAAAGGAGGGCATGACCCAAAAGGCAAAGTCACCATAGACTGTAGTTTAGTCTG
The DNA here is from genome assembly GCA_035590195.1 of Aviceda cuculoides. NCBI lineage: Eukaryota > Metazoa > Chordata > Aves > Accipitriformes > Accipitridae > Aviceda > Aviceda cuculoides. The sequence goes on along the minus strand of JAVJGG010000005.1, from coordinate 9,815,756 downwards.
CTGTAACTTCCCTGGTCTAACACAAAGCACATGTGTATTCCCTAAAATAGAAAAGTTAAAGTAGGCAAAACCAGAAGGACATACAAATTATGGCTGCCTGGGGGAAGCCCTGATTTACAGTAGAGCAAGTTATAAAGTCTGGTGTTGCTGTGCTAGTTGATGCTCAGCATAATTACCATAGCAGTTACTATGATAAAGTTTTTAAAATAACAACGATTAAAATATTAGGTAGTTGTTAAATCATCTGGAATACAAAAGCGGTCTGTAAAATGCAGAACCTTCTCATTTTGGTTCCTGTGTATCACTTCTGTACTCTGTGTAGCTCTCATTCCTTCAGTTATATTTTCCTAGGTTTTCAGAGCCAAATTATTGCATCACCGAAAAGGCCAGAAACAGGATGGCCTCATTTTCTGGTTGTGTAAAATGACTTGATTCAATTTCTATTAATAGGGACAGCTAGGAACACCAAATATTCTGAAATTATAACTCTTTTGGTGAGAAATGTGAATATGTTAAAAACATTCATTCAAAAAACCACCTATTTTATGCTTTAAATTCCCAAGTTGAATTTTTGGGGTTATATCAAGTTAGTTGCAGCACTATTTGTGAGAACTGAAAACACAATAAGTAAAATACACTACTTCTGTTCCAGTAATCCAAGGCAATACTTCAGACTTATCCTTCAGACTACGAACAGTACTACTGATTTAAACAGTGGCATTCATGTACTTTAAGTTAAGCACACGGTTAAGTGATTTGCTGGGCCAGGGGTCAAAATCCTGAATTTTTTATTAATAGAAAAATAGGAAATAAAACAAAAAAAAAATTGTTCCCACTAACAGTGTTGGAAAAGAACAAACTATTTCTTAGTTTTAGACTTGTTTTTTTCCATTTCAGGAATTCCCCCAAAACAGATGAAAATTTCTGTGAAACTGATTCCAGATAGAGATCACATTTTTTGCATCTGTACAGTAAAAAATCAGTTCTGAGGTGGTGGAAAACTGAGGTTTCATGGGGTAAATTGGGCAGAGCTGGTTCCAGAGAAGTGAGGGCAGGCAAAGGGGGCCAAGGCTGGAAATGGGATTGGAAGGTACCTCTCCAAAGCTAAGAGGGTCAGGGGATACTTTGTGGCTACAAGAGTGGGTGGCACAAACTGACCTGTGTCCATAGCGCTTAGTCTTAATGGACTACAGTGCAGATTGGCCACATCCACTTACATAAAGTACGGACCAAAGGTTTCCCTGTGATCCTGAGCTCCTCAGGTGTGATTATCACCCTCTGTGTTTTATTAGTTTCAAACTGTCTAATAATACCTTGGGGTTGTGTTGCAGTTCACTAGTTTGGCACATTTATGGAACGAAATTAAGGTTCTGTGATTGCATGCCATGAGGTGAGTTATGAAGGCTTGTGAGCTTTTCTGGGGATGCAAAGCCTACAGAGACAGCATTGAAGGGCTGTGTATGGCAAAGCCTGGTGCAGCCTTTTTGTGCCATCTGCCAAGGGGCATCCCTGGAGGGAATCGTCCCCTGGACTGGAGAGGGCTGGTTGGAACAGTCTGAAAAAGAGTCAGGGAGCAAATGAAATATTAATTAGTCCTGCATTGGCTCAATGAAAAGAGACCGAGATGGACTCCAAGAGGTTTTAGAAGGACAGGAGTGAGGGCAGGGACCTTTCTCTTTGTTCTTCCTTTTCCTCTGTGGGACCATTCACTCCTCCCCATCCCTGCAGACCCCTCTGCCTTCCCTGCTGGAGCAGCCTTGGGCTCTACTCAGTGCTCCCGCTGCAGAGTAAGCACTATCCCTTTTTTCCTTGCCACTGACACCTTTCCTATACATCTTTCCTAGTATCTTAAGCTGACGTGAAGGCTGAGCTGCTTCTACATGGAATGAGGGTGGATCGGCTTCCTCCTCTTCATAAGGTCAGGGTCAGCATGGGATCTCTATAAACTTATGCTGCAGAAAAAGTGTTCCTGCCTCCCCCGGCCTGTGCATGAATAGATAGATATGAAACATTCAGGCTCCAAGACTCCTTCCCATCCCAGCCGCAGGCGAAGGGGATTGTCTATTGCCTCTTGCGGGACACACTTGTAAGCAATTGCCTATCTCTGTTTATGCTATGCAGGCTTTTAACAGTCAGGTACTATTTTGTGAGAACACATTCTAATCAACATCTATCAGTTATTTCACTTTGCTGGAAATAAATATTGTTTAGGAGGCTTGGTTAGCCACTTCTGTCATTGCACAGCTCTAGCTATTCTTCAGTTTCTGATCAAATCTTTGTAATCTGTAGTTCCTCTTTACCACTTTAGGAGTTTCTTGAATATGCCTTATTCAAGGGACTTTTCTGTCCTTTTCTAACTGCATCAATGGAAGCAAAACAACTTATTTTTAATTGAAATTACTGCTTTCCTCTCTGAAATGTTTGGGACTTCGTTTGGCCCCCTTCTTATTTCATACTTAGTGCCATAATCAATAATCACCATAGGTCATTTCTGGTCTCAGGGTCAAAGGATTCTTGAGTTTGAGAAGATTCAGCTGAAGCCTACATTAAAGTGATTGTTATGAATCCAAAGAAAAGAGTGTCATGAGTTATTTGTTATAGAAAAAAAGGACGTAAACAGTATAACCTGCAGAACTTACACCCTGTTTTGACTGCACTAATACTTTGCCTGGGGAGAAACAGGGTAGTGGACTAAGGGTGCATCTGTCTACGTGAACACTTTTGTTCTGATCGGGACTATGACTTTGGAGTGAGTGAATTTTCTGATTCACATACCATGCCTCGGTTCACATTGCAGAACAGTGGGGGAAGATGCAAACTGGATTCCTTTCTGATGAAACTAAACTGGAAGATACATTCCAGGATTGCACCCAACATGCTCCTACTGTTACTGGGCACTAGTCCAGGGAACCAGACTAGAACTAATCCAAAATTAAACTCCTGGAACTCATATAACATAGATGCCAAGTCTTGCTAATGGTATACAAACTGATCAAAATAACTGTTGTCTCCTGACTGCTGACAAATTCACATTGAATTGATTGGGAATTTCAGATACAACTACTTTTCATGGAAATAGCAAGGAAGCAATTAGGCTTATAAAACTGTTAAAGCGAGTGTGTTTCTGACCTATGTTGATCCAGTAGACCAGTGATTAGATGTCCAGATGTGAGAGACCCAACTTTAAGCTATGTCACAATTTGATTTAAACCCATGAATCTAAAGTCTTTTTTTTTTTTTTTTTTTTTCCCCCAAATGAGGCAGTGCATAAAGTTGACCCAAGGTCCAATATTTTTGCATGCCCACCTCAGACAAGAAGATTATCTGACGTAGATCTACTTAGACCTTTCCTCTGAGGTTCACTATAAATGTAATCTTTCATTCAGCAGAAACACTTTTTTTTTGGGGGGGGAAAGAATTTCACATTCTATTCAACTTAAACTTCATTTTCACCTTTAAAGTACTGAAATACAATCATTCACATGGCACTATTCACAGGACCTCAGCAGCTCTGGCACTCAGTTCCCATGTTCAGATCATCAGACTAAAACACTCAGCAGAATGGAAGCCTGTCTGAGAAAGATTACTATTACTTGTCACTTTTATGGAAATGTGCCATTTTCTTCTAAAAAGGGGGTATGCTTGATCAAGAAAGCCTGCCAACTAAAAGTATATATTTATAAATACATAAATCCTGATCAGCCATAGCTGGGAGCTTATTTCTCTGTGGGCTGAACACCCAACAAATGACCAATTGACTTCACTGTTTGAATAGCTGCAAGATGGGAGGAATTATTTTGTACTGAAGGTCATATTTTATTTATTTCGGTTCAAGGGCCAGTAATTTTCCACAGCTAATATCCTGTTTTTAAAATATCTTTAAATTATCTCCCTAAAAATAAAATTGTAGACTCACACATGTCTTTCACTGGCACTTAACTTTTGGAAAGACCTAATTCTAAACTTGTATAATTTAACTAGTTCTTTCTACAGATATTCTCAGGAAATTGTCTTAAGATAAAGATTTCTTTGAATATTTTCCTCCAGATTTTAATGCTTTCGGGATCTTATAATTATTGTCTTATAATTTCTATAGAAGACCCACAACCTTGACCCCCAAACCCCATGATCTGAGAAATATATTAACCGACAATGTTTTCTGCATTCCATAATTTTGGACTTTCACCAGGCAATTGCTCACCACCATCACCTTTCTCAGTCATTTTTGTGGGAAATTAATACTTACAAAGAATGCTGTCCTGTTTGAAAGAATCAAGAAACACAAATAGAATTCACCAGAAATGAATCTACATTCCTTTAGACAAAGGAGGGAAAGAGAGTGCTGTGGTACCAAAAAACTGTTTGCAAGGTATATGTCAAAGAGGAGCCAGTGCAAAGAGGTGAAGACAGATGCATACTGAAATTGAGAAATGTGTTTTCAGGTAGCTATGTTTTTAGGATATGATGTGAGAAAAGTGAAAGCAAAACTACAAGAGGAGGTTTTGAAGGAGCTAGAATGAACACAGAAACTGCCGTAGTAGGAGGGTCCCAATGACTGTGGCTGTGAAAAGGATGGGCACAGATGGTTCCTGTCTGCAGACCACTTCAGCTTTGCCTCCACAGCTACAGCGGCAGCAGAAGCCATCAGTTCAAAAAGCAGTTGCTTTGTCAGCTTTTAGGCCTAAGAATCTCAATTTAATTTTAGAAGAAACACCACGCAGAGAGAGACAGTGTACATTTTGGTGCTCCAGTGTACCTCAGTATTGACGAGGGAAAAAAACACATCATCAATCTTCTTTATAGAAACCACATGATTTTACAGAATCCAATTTATCTTTGTCCTTTTTTGCTGGGGCCACCACGAGATGTCCCATGTCATTTTAGGGTATATTAAGCCTAGTTGAAAATGGGACTCAGCCCAAATATTTCACACTGACCACTGGACAATAAAACTAGAAATTAGCGAGTTGTAGCTGCTAATGTTCTGAACTGGATTTGGCCTGGAACAATTCCCTAAAATGCTTGGTACTCTGCAAGTTGTGAAATTGAATCAGAAGGTTTATTCTGTAGATTGTATTAAATTTAGAAATGTATTCTTCATAAATTTGTAATTTTACTGTGTGTTAGTTGGAACATAAAGAATACAAAGCATATAGGAAGAATAAAAAATAATAATCAGCAACAGTTTTGAGAACTGGTTTTAATTTGGATCTTTGCCTTAATGCAGGCCTTAGGCTGCCTTTCATCCCTGTGGGTTTTCTACAGCCATCCACATTTAATTGACCCCTTGGTAGCAAAAAGATCATTTAAATTTCCCCATCTTTAGTCTACTGTAAGGGCTCATGGCAGCATTTGTGATGCTGCATTGACCAAAATGCTGGAAAATGCAACTCTTTTTCAGGTTGAAATTCCTCACTTCTTTCCACCTTATAAACAACATGTAACATTTATGTCTACGTCCCTTCTGTTAAAGATAATATTTTCATTAACACCAGATAGTGAAATGTGATTCCAACTCTCACTGGATATTTTGGATTAAATTCCCTCATAATAAAAACATAATAAAAATAAAATGTGAAGTGTTCAGACTAATTAATAATTATTTCCCTTTTATTGCAGATAACTTGCTTTTAGGCATGCATTTCAGTCTCCCTCAGACGTCCTCCACCCTTTTCTTCCCTTTCTATAAAGTTTCTTCATATGGATAATTTCTACAGTTAAAAATTGTCAAATTTTATTAAAAAAAAATGGAAAGGGATTTTATTTTTAAAGTTTTTTTCTGTTTTGGAGAACAGGCTTATGATTTTGAGTCTTTGGTGTGAAGATCATGAGATATGGGTACAATGTTTCCTTCTGCCAAAATTTGACTGGCAGTAACAAGAGCTGGGTTTAAATTTTATAGGGGCCACTACTAAAACAGTGGCTCCATCCAGAAACCTGGGAAAATTATACAAACACTTCTGCTGCTCAATGAGCTAATTTTCTAACCTGATAAAAAAGGTTTAACAAACCTTGTTTAACAATCAAAATTTTAATCCAAGGGAGAAAAGAGTACGCTTAAACAGGCAGATAAACAGAGCAACAACAACAACATAGTTCCTAGAGGCTAAATATAACTGCTTAGCAGTGTTTTTCTCCTGGGATGCAATTCTTTCTAACATAACTACCTCTTAACTGTAACACATACAAAACCAGGTAAGTCTTAGGTCTCTCTTTGGTCCTTTTCCACGTTTTACCTCTTTGCTCCACCCAGTCACGAGACATCTGTTTCTCCTGTGGCTTCCTCTCCCCGCTGGAGTTCTTGGGATGTAACTGGTGTCTTGGTCATGAAGTTAAATAGGCCTTGCATGAACACTAAGCACAGAGTCCTTTTCACCTTAATATTAGTCAACTACTAGAGTTATGTCTCAGAAACCTACCTTAGGCTATATTGCAGGTATATTTCTTTCTTCCCTGTTGAGGATGTTTAGATGTCTATGGTCTACAGCATAGTTTAGATGTCTATACAGATTTAAACAGGTAAATTTAGCTGAGCTGAGATCTACCTGAATTGCTCAGGTTTATCAAGAATACAACCAGTCTCCCTAAAATACTGACTATATATATTGCATGTTTCAACAGAACATATGATTCCTAATTACAAGCCCATTTCTTCCAATTGGCAGCCATTACATAGCACCATGAATCACACACATCTTTTTTCTTATTTTATCAGCTGGCTATAAAAGTTAGTTTCAAGGTCCAGAAAAATGGAATTTACTTGAATAACAACTAGCCACCTGTTTCTTTTACTAACTGCTGAAATGAATATGAAGCTTTTTGCTGCTCTCTAAACCACATGACTGCTTTATTGGGAACCAAAAGAAAAACTGCAGGAATGTCAGATGAAAGATGCTGAACAGCAACACATCATTTCTTTCCTAAAGGGTTAATTCAGCAAATAAAAACACAGAATTAGCATTCCGGAGGTCCAGATTTGACTCCTGGCTCTGCTTTTGTGATACTTGTTCAGGTCACTTAATTTCTTCATGTCTGAGGTTTCCCATAGTTAAAAACAGAGATACTGCTTTTCATGTCAAAAGTATACAGCAAAGATATTTCTTTCAGTATTTATGGAGTCTAAAGATATCAAGTCTGGAATTCAAACACCTTTTGGATAGACAATCATCTTATTAAAGGGTATACATTTTTAACTTCAAAATACTTTATACATCACACTGTAAGACTAGTTCTTCTTATTCATATATTCCCTACTTAAGCAGCTACAACAGAAACAAGTTGAATTTTAAATAAACTATGTTCTTTCAGATTCAAAAGCTAAGATAATCTGCTTTCCAAGAAGCTTGAAGTCCTTTACAAAGTTGCACAAACCTAAATATTTTAAAAATCTTCCTAGAAGTCTTATGCAAAACTTGTGGAAATGAAACAACTTAGGTTTAAGAAACATCATTTGTCATGGAAGGGAGGCAGATGTTATTAATTATCAGAGTAAAGATCATGCTCATACTGCACAAAAGCATAAAAAGTATAGTAGCACTGTAAGTGAACCATAAAATTACAATGTGTTATTTTTGCTAGAGGTGGTAAAACTAACATCGTATTCGGTAAGAACGAATGTTGCTTTTCCTTTAAAAGAAAACGTCACAGGAAAAAATCTCTGTATAACTACATCTGTCAGTACTGGTCATCTGGAAGACTTTTTCATTGATTTCTGCTTTTATAATAGTACAAAACTGATGACGTTTGCACTAGAATGGAGTGACAAATTGTGGCACAGTCCAACAAGTCAATGTGGTGTGGTTCTGCTTCACTGCCTTCCTATGCGAATCTGAATGACCTGAAAAGGTCATTTTTTTCTCCTTCCTTCCTCTCTTTTTTCAACTGTTTGACAGAACATTTTTTATGATACACCTAAGTGTGGACTAGTACTATAGGCCCCAGCCTCAAATGCTGGCACGTAAGTAGATGGAAGCTATTTTTTTTCTTTTCTTTTGCACTCAGTTGTCTCCAGAATGCCTAAGATGATAGCAAATGTATTGAAATAAAATTGTGTTACTCCTTCTTCTCGCAGCATCTGTTATAAACCAAGGAAGATACATTTCTGAGACCAACCTGTACTCCTTTACACATCATGTGATAAATGTGACCTTGACACTTACTTTTGTATTACATTTTGACCCACAGTACAGGTATGCTACATGGTTTAAAATTCTGTAGGTATACTAGAATAATAATTGCAATAGTAATCCATTTAACATGGCACAGGACTTGTGTGGTTTTATTTTATTAATTTCTGTAGAAAACCAAAACATTTTCTGATAAATACAGAGGAAAAAATGAAAGCAGCTGGATACTAGAGTCAAACTAATACAACTTTTTTACTGTTGACATTGCTTCTGATTTGTCACAGAATTCACTTTCCAAAATTGGAAACTCTCAGTCTTTAGCTGAAAGTTACTCATATTTGGAATAAATTATATCACCATATGTTTTAATTTTTCTTAATGATTCCCTCATATTGCTATTTATGTTTTTTTTTACAAGACCATTTAGTTAGCATTTGTCATTGAAGATTCAAATCTAAAATTATCACGTGAGAAATTATAAGCCAGATGAGTAGATTCATTAATCTCTTTAATATTGCACATGTTTTAATGTTGCTCAGATGAATCTTTACTCATGTAATCACTTGTGTCTAGGCTTTACACAAGTCTTCTAGTTGTGGACTCCATGGAATATTAATTCTGCTTGTCATTAGGTACACAGGTAAAAAACTACTGATTTTTTTTGTAATTTAAAAAAAAAATGTTTGCGCAATCTATTTTTTCTTCTGCAGATGTGAAACCTGCTTTTTCCAAGTTACATGGATAGACCATAGTGCTCTCTAATTCCATTTAAAAATAAGAAGAAAAATAAGAAACACATAAAAAATATATATCTGAAGTAATATATTTACAATTTTCCTAAGATATTTCATACACTCTTTGTACAGGAAACTGCGACATGGGAAGGAGAAGTAATCAACCGACTGGGGACTAATTTCTCCAAACTAGTTTGTGCTGGGCTCTTGTCTACGGACAGTCACCTGCCTGCCAGACCCGGTGGCTGACTTGGTAGGGCTTTTGAGAGCTCCTCTGCTGCGGAGCTGCTGTGATATCCCAGTGCCTTGGGGAGCTTCAGCTAGCAAGAGCTCCGCTTGGCAAGGTTGCCGGCTCCTTTTCACACAATCTGCAGTGCGCAGCCGGGTGTGTGGCGAACGTGGTTCAGTAATAGTCCAGTACATTCTCTTCTCTCACAGCATGCCAAAGTAGATACCCTTCTATGTTGGAATGAAACATAAAGTTAATGAGAAGAAAAGTCTGAAAAACAAACTATGAAACAAGTTCAAGAATAGTTTTTTCTTGGTTATGGACCACTGCTGCTTACAGTAAAAAATATATAGCTTTCTTTTATTTCTGATCATTGCCATGTTTAGAAAGTTGAAAACTGGTTTCCAAACAGGCAGAAAATTTCCACATGGTCATTCAAGATTTCTCAACTTTCATGTTGAAGACCCTTAAATGCAGCATGCTTATTTTCATTTCTATCTTTCTGGACCATGCCTTTTAGCTCAGATGGACTCCAGAGTTTTGGTCTACATGTGTTAACTCCTGACATTTATGTGAAAGTATAGCCCAATATTTTATTAGGCTATTGGAATAGATTTTGAAAAATGTATACAGTTATATGGACTATTTTATCTTTGTTTCTATATAAATGGCACTGTGCTATTTATTTGGTGACATAATATTTTCTGTTTCTCAGTTCTGCTTCATCAGCGTCATTTAATATTACTTTGACTGTTTCTCTGCCTTTTACGCGGTATAAAATACTAACAGCAATGCCCTGTTGCCTTCCCTCTCTCTGCTTGGGCTGGCAATTTAATCAACACCACAAAAGAAGGGTGGTTTCATGCAGTTCTTGCCAATAGAGAGGGCGTTTCCTCTGTAATGTAGATTCCACCCCCCCACCCCGCCCTTCTCAACCAACCCTCCCAGGAGCTTTGCAGAGTTCCTAAAAAGGCGAGCAAGGGAAGCAGGAGGAAGAATGTCGATCTGCAACTGGTAGATACTGGGCATTTAGAGGCAGTGGAGTCTTGATTTGTCAAGGTCTTTCTCCCTACCTTAGTGAATAAGCACTTCTTGACTTAGAAGCAGCAGCCTAACCTAATGGTCTGATTATTATAGGTGGTTGCCCAGAAAAAGAAAAAAAAAATGTTTATGCAGAGTTAGCATAGTGAATAGTATAGTGGATGAAACTGGTAAGTAACAGGACCCGTATAATCTATAATGACACTTGTTAGACTTTTAGAAAATAAAAATTCAGAGTGAAATAAAATATGTTCAGAGTATGGCTAGATTACTTGAGTCATCAGGACAACCCCATCACTTGTTTCAGGTGCAGAAGTGAGTAGTGAACTTTTAAGGAAAGAGTTAGACAAAGATGGAATTACATTGGTGCCCCTTGAGGTTACAGTGATGTCATTCTGGTCCATCTAGTTATAGAAAGTTTCTGATAAAATGATTGAGTAGCATCCTCCATTTATATAGGAACAAATACTTTCTGGAGAATGCAAGAGCATAGCTGTGGAAGTTCATGAACATTTTTATTTTCTGTCAATGACTAATATGCTTCCTAAAATACAACTATTATAGTGAATCACACTTGTCAAGTCTAGAATTTTTTCCTCTACAATGGTGGGAACCAGATAACTCAGAGGAAGATGCAAGAAAATTAATGGGAAGCATGGAGTAACTTTTCATAGGATAATAATCCTGGCTGCTTGTTTGATGAGAATTACCAGCCAGAATAAAAAGACACTTGAAATCTATATGCTTATATCAAGGAGCAAAAGTCAGTCAGAAACTGATAGTCCTGCTTATATCTATTAAAAGATTAATTAATTGTTGACAACAAAGATCTTTGCATTTATTTTGATTATATTAGTGACTTTACTTGACTGTGAGTTCACATTCTTAGTCAGTTTTGGTCTGTTAATCAGTCTTAAAAAAGACTGCACAGTCTTGGGTGAAGATAGAAAATTTTAAAGTTTCCAAAAACCAGTCCAAATATATATTGCCTGCTAAAACTGGCAAAGCAAGTATCAAGCTGTGTCACCTCACCCTGACCTAAATTAGATCCTTAGTTCACAAGTAGTCCCATTTATTTCCCTGAGACTATTCCTGGACACAGGTGATACCCAGTCTAATTAAAGTCATTCATCTGTTTTTAAGAAAATCCAAATAAAGAGAGCCTGAAATGTTATTCAATGATTGCACAGGTCTTAAGTTAGAAAACACAAATCCTGAAGAGAGTCCTATTGGCTGCATGATTCCTTCAGTTCTTCAACCTATACTATGAAAGTTGAATCAAGTGCTACTAGTGCAAGGAGAGAGACTTCCAAAGTTTGCTCTGATACTTCCAAAGTTAAGATGTCAGTAAGGGTTGTATATTTCTTTAATAACATCACAAGTGACGAGTGAAAACAAGACAAAAAGACAAATTCATGTAAATTGTGCCTGTTTATCGGCAGGATTTCTACTGATATTATTAAGCCTTTGCAAAATGAGAATCAAAATATCAAGGATACTTTAATCTTGTGGTGAAAGGCACAATGAGAATCCATGACAACAAATTTGACAGAAAAATTTAAAGGAAACTAAAGTCCCTATTCTTTATTAACACAATCATGCTACAGATTAGGGGACATGTTGGATTCCTCAAAATAAAACTAAGTGCATTTTGGAAGTTGTGCTTTAGTCACATGGAGTTATTAGCTTCCATACAGGAAAAAATCAATTATTTTTTATATTGAATTACATCTGAATTATACATACTCTGAATTATGCAGGTCAGACTATATGAGTTAATGATACTTAAGGTATTTATGATTTTATGAATGACATTCTCATCAGAGACCTGTAGCTGGGTCTGATATAGCATATGTTTGTTCTCTTCTAGGAGCATGTCAATACTTACCAAGCTGGAGGCAGAGTTTTAGGCATAGAGGTTGATCTCAGGCCTTCTATTCTCCAGCTATTTTCCAGGACGTTAAATCCTTTTGATGATGCTCACAAGATATAAATCAGTATTGAAACCTATTTCTATTTTTTTTTTTTTCCTTAATCACCACAGAGGATTTCAGCTAAGGCTCTGCTGTGTCTAACAGTGACCATTATCCAGCGCAACATTGCTGATGTTTGCAATGACAGTTGACTTTCACTTATCTGACATATTCTTTCACTGCTATAGCTGCTTTCCAGACACTTGGGTGCACTTGGCAAGCCTCATGCATTATAACTATCGGATCCCCTAGAAACAGTTGTGGAGGCACTGAGGACAGGCTGGCATTTCCTTACATGCGGCTGGAAAAAGCTGTTTGTTTCTTAATGGATAGCATACCCCGAAACAGAGTACAGTTATAATGGTTCTTTTATTAAGACTGATTTATGTAAAATCTGATTTCTGTAACAGTCAGCCATCCTTCTGAGGAGCTTAACTTCCAAAGGGATTGTGGAATACAAAGCCATTCTTTGGCTTTCAGGTTGCTACCAGCAACATGTAATAATAGACTGTAAGTCAGATGTAAAATAGAAAAAATGATTACATACTCAAAGCACATCTCTACTCCAGACAAAACTTAAAAAAAAAAAATAAAAAATTATTCAGAATATGGATCTTAACTAGTTTTACTGATACTAATCCTAATGACTCTAAAGCTATGAATCACATTATAAATGTAAAATCAGAATGCATGATTCACTCTCAGGACTTAAAAACATAAAAATGTACAACGATGTGTATCCAAACAGACAGCATTCAAAATGTGCATTGATTTATTTTTAGGGCTATGCATACTGAATATTAATCACAAAGTTACCAGCATCGTGGCAGTTGAAAGCTCGAAGATTTTTTCGCCTTTTATGTACATTGGTATTTCAGATTTTTCTTATTTGCTTTCTCAAGCAGCAGTAATACTCTGATTCTCTAAAAGCTCCCCCAAAATCTAGGAATAAAAATCTTTTGTGGTGCTTGCAATTTGCTCTAAGTCCCATCAAACTAGTGTACAAGCTCTCTGTGGAAGGCTCCCCAATGCCCCTGTTCAGCATCAGTTAGATTACTTTCGACATGAAAAAAGGTTTCAGTACAAAAGCATTACAGCAACACTCTATGGAGTGCCGTGTAGCCGCCACTTTCTTTTATTTAGATGACTCGGGTTTGTCCCATTTAAGTTCTCTACTCAAAGCATTAAGTAAAATCTTTATACGGTACCATTTGCTCACAAACTAGGGCCGAATAAGTTAGTAAAGCGTTGACATATGAGTGTGATAATCATAGTCAAGGTCACTTGTGCTATTAGACAACTGAAAACATTTTACTCAGTATTTAAGAATTAAATGTTTGTTTTAAGAGTACCAGCTTAGCATTAAGACTGTGATTTACTGACTAGGTTAACTAAGTTGTTCTTGACTGATAAAATTAGCTAGCAACCAGCTAAAGTTCTTGGCACGTGAAGATATTAGCTGTGTCCCAGTATAATCTTACAGCGAGAAAAAAAAAAAGATTGAAAGTAAGTACAGAGCCAAGATCCATAAATATTATACAATAAGGCCTGTTCATTTTCTTTGTAAAACTATTACAAAAAAATTAAGCTCCGGATCTGGGATGGAAATGCTGCATTGCATCAGACAAAAAAAGTGCCCTTTGTTCCTACTTAATCTGGATGGTCTTCTTGGTTTTGGGCACTGATTCCTGCTTGTCAGTGTTAATCCCCAATTGTTCCTACCTTAAAAGCTATCTGATTGAACTTCTTCCTTAATCACCCTCTAACAATTGGATTGATTCAATACATTCATTCAAAGAAGATGAGAGAAGACATGAGGAGAAAGAACAAGTGTGTTTTTTTCTTGTATTTCAGAAAGAGACAGCAAGTAATTTCAGATATTAAACGCAAGGCCTTTTGGGCAAAACATGTAACACCAACTTTTCCACACTCTAAGAAGTGCACTTGCAAAACATTTCCTACCTAAAATGTACAGCCATCATTTCCATTTGACAGCTTTAGAGATGACCACATTTCTGCAGGGAATTTGGACCAGGTGAGGAGGTCAAGAGAAGTTATTACATTGAGGCTAAAAGCAGCACTCTTGACAGAGATAGTCTGAGCACCCTGCTTCCATGAATTCGATGGAAAGCATTATACCATATTTTGATAGTGCATAATACGTATTTCACAGAACTCTAAGATATTCCTATTGATCTGCATGAGAGGGAAAGAAAATATGCTAAAGCTCCTCCAATAACCCTGCTGCTTCTTGGTAAACTAGTATTACTAAAAAAGTTATCCTGGAGTATTTTTGGTAACAGGGTAATCTACCGTAGGCTACTAGAAACTGGGTGGTAAGGATCCTCATTTTTTGCCCACTCCATAAAAGTCAAGAGGGTATAAGGGACTGAGCAGTGGAGGCTGATTTTCATGCTTCAAGTTGGAGAAGTCCGTACACTCAGCTATAGATGTCTTTAAATTTTGTGTGGCAGCTGTAGTGGTAATCATCCAAATAATCAGTTATAGTGCTCTTCCCAACTGCCAGAACTGAGCCTTTTTTATAGAAAGAGTTCAATAGGAATTGCAAAGACCATGCTAATTTTTATTATGAAACTAAGGCCAGACATAATTTTAAGTTTTTGAAGTATTGACAAAAAAGGTCATCACTAGGAAAATATATCTATGTTTATCTGTTGTGGGAATGTTTAAAATGCAGTGTGTTACTGCTCTGAAGGGGGTGGAAGGGGAAGGAGAGAAAAGCAAGAGGGAAGGAGTAAGCAGAACAGAATAAAGTATTTTCTCTTTAAGACTTATGGCATCTTTTTTATCTCCTCATGTAGGTGATTGTGACTGTACTGCGAAAGCTCAATTAGACATGAACTGTAATCCTTTGAGGTACTGTACTGATGTTAGACTGAGATTAAGTTCTCTCCCACATAAATCTATTTCACTTTAGAATTTAATATGGATGCAGTAGCTTTTATGAGCTTTCCAAGAGAAGAAACATAATAAGATTCTAACAACTTTACTAGCAAGTGTCACTTTGAAAATATATACATTTAGAAATTATTTTCTTTCTCTAATCTTCTAGAACTAAGATGTAGCTGAGAATTCTAGGTGTTTGGGATCAGATCCATAACAGCATAAGAATTGAACGATATAGGCTCTTTGCTTGACATCAATAGCAACTGGAGTTACCAGCCGAGATGTAGTCCTTTTATGTTACATGTTCTACAGATATTTAGTGAAATACTGTCCCTGTAATGATGAAATTTGAAAAGAACTGAAAGAAGGAAAATGTCAGAAATTTCAAATTTACATCTATTAATTTATTTATGGCTTGAACTTGCATGGAAAAAGATAAGTATAAGGCAGGAGTGGATTTAGCAGAGGTAGAGGAGTAGTAGCATTGCTGCAAACAGAAACAAGAGATTAGTTTTATCTCACATATGTTTTCCCATGTAAAAGTTAGACTTCTAATTTGAAATCCCAGGGTGTCTGCTGAACATTGGTAAGTTCAACAAGGATAACTGAAAAATCACAGACAATCAGCACTCAAAATGAATCAATATTTCTTTTTTTTTTTGTTAAGTTCTAAAATATTTTTATTGGCTTTAGTATTTAGCAGTACTAAATATTGCTGCAATATAATTCTTCTCTTATCTAACAGTTTCAAAAGATCATACTATGATTTTTCAGCACAATTTATTACTGATACTGAAAAGACTTGTCTGGAGAATTTTAAAATTTATTTTGTAGAACTCATACCTAAAAAGGTTCAGATTAGCTTTCAAGTTAGGCGAAATGAAAATGTTTAAAGATACATGGGAGTTCTTGAATAAAACCAGTGAAATAGCTGAAGAAATGCAAATAAATAATATTTAAACTTTGCGCACCTGAAAATTAGAACCTTTCCTTCAAACTATCTTATATCTTAACAGTTTTTGAGAAAACCAGATAATATATTGAAGTCAGAACCATGTCAGATGGATCTGATTCTTCCAGTTGCTCCTTGCCCTGGGTTAGCTTATTGAATCTAGTGGTACTAATTTCAAATCTGGGGAAAGAAATGTGGTATTGAGCATATACATTGAGTATGACTGCCATGTTGTGCAATTCATATACAAAACACATGTACAGTGTGACAATGCGATTTTCACTTTCCTTTTTCACATTTCAACCTTAGTCTTAAACCTTACGACATTTGAGAAACTTCCAGTGAAATCAGGGCATTATACGAAGGTATAGAGTACACCGAAGCCTCTGTTCTCTAAAACATAATTCTGCTTGTAGGCTACAAGCACCAGAACTGTTCCTTTGGGGCAGCAAGTGTTAAGACAAAAGCTATGTTAACAGCTGAAAATGTACCAGCACTTAAATTCTTTTTCCTTTGCCATAAAACTGGTTATGGAGTCAGGCCTGTATGTTTTTCCATATCCCTATAGACACAACTACTGTGTTCTTAACATTGGTAGAAATGTAAGCATTCGTAACCCTGAAAAGCTCTATTTGTTGAAGATCATGTAAAGTTCAAACAATTTTCTTTTTCAGTCAAACAGGGCTGGCTACACTGGGCTAAGTGTTTATTACCACCTCTCTTCACCCGTGCCAATTAGCACCTACCAGTGAACACGAAGACAGATGGTCATTGCCAGTGAGGGCTCCTGACAAGAATTTCCCTTTCCTAAGTAGGGGTGGGGT
>JAVJGG010000005.1:9747773-9781965 GCA_035590195.1 Aviceda cuculoides | reverse complement strand
AGAGGAAATGGCCTCAAGTTGAGGCAAGGGAGATTTAGGTTAGATATTAGGAAAAAATTCTTTACTGAGAGGGTTGTAAGACATTGGAATAGGCTGCCCAGGGAGGTAGTTAAGTCACCATCCCTGGAGGTGTTCAAAAAGCACATAGATGAGGTATTCTGTGACATGGTCTAGTGGGCAGGGATGATGGTTGGACTCGATGATCTTGTAGGTCCTTTCCAACCTAAATGATTCTATGAATTTATTTACATTTAATGGTTCTCATTGGGTGATGATGCTGTTTGGAAGGTCTGCAAAGCCACGGTTAGAAGAGTGGCCATGTGATCTCCTCACAAGTACAAAGCAGTTGCTGTATTTTTTCAGATGGTGCTTCACACTGAACCTAGTAAGCTGTCCTCTCTGCTGCCACTAGCTCTGGTGGTGAACTATCCTATCCTTACACCCAGCAGAGTGCAGAAACCACAAGTTATCTTTTTACTTTTCACAGAACTCCTTGGTAAACATGGCACAAAGAATTCAGTAAATGCTTGAGGGTAAGATAAATCTCGCTGAACTTTCATCGTCATTGGCCAGGGTCCCCCAGCACTGAGACGTGAGGGAGAAGGTCCCACCAAGCTAAAATGGGTGGTTCATTCCACTCGTCTTAGACTCCTGTTTCAGAAGGGGATGAATCAGCCTTGGAATGGTGCAGTGATAGACCCCAATGAAATGGCTAACCTTAGAGAAGATGAGTCCCATGCTTTGCAGATACATGACTCAAACACAGTGCTGATGAAAAACAATGCAAATCCTTTCACAAATGTGAGGTGAGTCATTTTAACTTAAACATTTTTAACACACTTAGCCTCACATTCACCATGACCATACAGCACATGAAGGGTCAGTAGCTCTAGTTTGTGATAGACACTAATTCATTAAACTTTAACATTTGACTGA
The DNA here is from genome assembly GCA_035590195.1 of Aviceda cuculoides. Classification (NCBI taxonomy): domain Eukaryota; kingdom Metazoa; phylum Chordata; class Aves; order Accipitriformes; family Accipitridae; genus Aviceda; species Aviceda cuculoides. Next base: position 9,781,029 of record JAVJGG010000005.1, on the reverse strand, counting down.
GCTTAGACCCCATTCAAAGTCTGCTACATAGGCATAGTCAAAGTGCTAAAGTCTTATAAATCTTCTAAAAAGAGTAAGTATGTACTTTTGAAAATTTGTTCTTGAGTTAAATTTCTCATTCAACCAAAATACTTCTCTGTAATAGTAATTCTCATATCTGTGTTTTCCCAAGCTTGTTCTTTGCTGTCTCCTTTTCATGAGGAAATGTTGGCTACCAAATATCACCACAGGGATTTTTAATGCTTTCATGTAAATGTGTATTTTAGATGCATAATTTTCCAGATGAGAATTCTTCATCATTGAGTGTGGGAGAAAACACACAGAAGCATCAAAAACCTTTCCTCTACAATGCTATTCTTTTCTACAGAGAAATTAAAAAATAAAAACTTTCTAACTAATCTCACTAAAGTGTGGACCCCAACCCTTTTTTTCTTTCAAACCCTGCATAATTTTGGCTGTTGATTCAATTATCACAACTTTTGCTGGAACTTTTTGACTAACAGTATTTTTAATTTATTCTGTATTTTTACACACCTCTCTGCACCTCTCTAACTAAGCCTGGGCAAGCCTGTCTCTTTCAACAGTTTGGCCAACAAATGTAATTAGGAATGCTATTCTTGCCAGCTCTCCAAGGGAAATATTAAGGAAAATAAGCAAGAGTAGAACAGTAAATATTTTCTCTAGCTGAAAAAATTCCACAAAAGGCACCTGCACAATAATTCATCTTTTTCCAAATTTCAGATCATTGGATTCAAGATTTTGACAATGCTCAGTGTCAATTGGAGGCAAGGGTATTTCTGTGCCGCTCAGATAAAAACTAATCTGTCTTCTCAAAATTGAGAAGTATTTTAAGCCCAGAAGAAACATCTTGGTTCATTCCAAATATGTCTATGTACTGTTGTATATTGGAAAATCATGTGGACTCAACTTCTATCTGCTTAATCAGTCTTCTCTGCAATGTTATTTCTTGCTTAGCTATTAACTTGTTCTTTGATACTGTGTCTTGGAATAGTTTAATTTCTGCATTTAACTAATTTTCTTTTCTACATTGACCTGCTCTTCTAAATTATCTGTGGCCTTCCAAGCCCTTTCCATTGGCAGCTGCTTTACTATCCTTCTTTTTTTTTACACATTTCTTTGCTTCAGGATTCCCTTCATTTCTTGTAACATAACAGAAATTGCTGATTCCTCTTTTGCTCCGAGGACATTCCTATTCTCTCTATATTCTTAATTATCCATTCTCTTTCTCAGAAATTATTACTGATATGCTTCAGCTTGTATTTGAGATCAACAGTTTATAGATGCTGTTGTTTTTTTAGCTTCTCCTCTGCCTCTGTTGCAGGTCTTTATTAGGGCACACTGCAGCCATTACATCAGTATAGAATCCCCTTGAGGAGGGAAATTCTCATTTTAGCAGGCCTCACCAGGTGTCGTGGTTTAACCCCAGCCAGCAACTAAGCACCACGCAGCAGCTCACTCACTCCCCCCACACCCAGTTGGATGGGGAAAAAAATCAGGAAAAGGAATAAAACTTTTGGGTTGAGATAAGAACGGTTTAATAGAGTATAAAAAGAAGAAACTGATAATGATAATGATAACATTAATAAAGTGACAACATTAATGAAAAGGATTGGATTATACAAATAATGCACAGTGCAATTGCTCACCACCCACTGATTGACTCCCAGTTAGTCCCCGAGCAGTGATCCCCCTGCCCCCACTCCCCCCAGTTTATATACTGGATGTGACATCCCATGGTATAGAATACCCCGTTGGCCAGTTTGGGTCAGCTGCCCTGGCTGTGTCCTGTGCCAGCTTCTTGTGCCCCTCCAGCTTTCTCACCGGCTGGGCTTGAGAAGCTGAAAAGTCCTTGACTTAGTCTAAACACTACTTAGCAACAACTGGAAACATCAGGGTGTTATCAACATTCTTCTCATACTAAATCCAAAACACAGCACCGTACCAGCTACTAGGAAGACAATTAACTCTATCCCAGCTGAAACCAGGACACCAGGTTTTGTCATTTCGACCTGTTTATTGCAAGACAAGAGGGACGCAATTAAAAATGAGAACCACTGTGTCTTCTTCTTGAATATTTTTAAGGATGAAAGAGAAATTATGTAATGAAGTTTCTACATACTTCCCAGAAAGCATCTGGCTTCTGCAACATTTTCTGTTTCTCAAACTTATGAAGTACTGCTTGGTTTATAATTCATGTTCTGGCACAAAGTGCACTGAAACCATATACATTTTAAATGAAACACATGTATGATATACAGTAATACATAGACTGAATGCTACACAGTAAAAAATAAAGTTCCCAAAGCACAAATACTTCATAAAATATTCAGAATAACATATAGTGGTGCACTATTTCTATACACTACTGTGTAACGACAATATTAATGCTGTAGTCCATGTCAGAATTACTTATGTGGGAAAGTCTACTGCTTAATAACTGTGTAGTGGGTGCTGAAATACAAAGAGAAAGCTAATGAGCCAATGTTAGTGGATTGCACTGTGCAGGCTGATGGCCCTGCCATTGTACCTCCATCACAGGACAGTGAACTTACTTTCAAGTTTGAGGGAAAGCCCCTTATTACCTACCTAATCAAAATTTTTTCATTTCCACAATTTATTAAGACCAATATGGTCGCTACAAACATCTCCCTCAGAAGAAAATGTTGTTTTCATACGGAAAAAAAAGAAAAAAACCAAAACACAAAAATATTAGAAGGTATCTCATCCTCCAAAGATTAAATTATATCTTTCATTCTTACATAAAGTCAAGCCTTCTCGCTTATATTTTAGTTCATAGCATTTTATAAAACTTAATTGTATGGGGTGAAAGAGGGGTATTTCTCTGTGGCAAGGTAACTCATTGCTGCAGACTGTATGGTTTGTGATTTGAAGAACTGGCTGCAAGTGAAGACTCTAGGGTCAGTAAGTCCCCTGTGAAGGCATTTGCCTTGCTACCACATTCCATCTTATCTGGACCAGAGAGAGACTTCTTAAAAAAACAATTCAGATAAGTGTTCTGCAGTATTAAAATGAGACCAAACCTTGCATTTTTTTCCTAAAACTCAAGAGTAAGAATTGGTATTATCCTTAAAAAAAAAAAAAAAATAATCTGCATGAACTAAGAATGTAAAAACTTAACTCTGTGTTTGGTTTCTGATACTAACCTTCTGAACTATGGTCAATATAAAAAAAATGTTCCCCTGACTCTCTCAATAGATATTAATCTCCTAACAAAGGTGTTTAAGATGACTGTCCCAACATGATATAATTCATCATCCCAAAGGTCAGAAACAGATGCCATCATGTAACAGTGATTCAGCAGAAAATCAGTAGGATATGGCACCTTCAGCACACACAAGGTTCAAAATAGTTTTTAAAGCTGAAGCATATTTCCTGAGTAACAGGCTATCAGAAGCATATTAAGTCTGTTCACTTTTTAATCTGGCACCCTAACAGACTATCAAATAATGTTCTTAGGCCCAGTCATTATTTTTATGTCATTCAAAGCTGTCAGCTAAATTAGTCTAAAAGGTCTTGTAGTGGAAGATGATTAATATGTTGGTAAAATTTCCATTACTCAAGCACAAAAGTAAGGATTTTCTCCTTAGAACTTTAGGGTTTACCAAAGGATAAAACAGAAATTATGAAGCAAATCCTACAGAACAGAAGTCACTGTCATTTTCATTATCTCTTATGTTAAGTCCAAAGAAAAAAAATTCTCTTTGTCTTTGACATAAAGGTATTGCAGCATGACTATATGTAAATAAGATTAAATAAATCCTACCATTCGTAAGTGGAGTTTAGGAATGAAAAGAATAGAATAGACAAGAACAATGTACTGTTAGATATAAAGGCTATAGTCACATACGCTTGGAACAGCTCATACACCCCTACAAAGCAATCCTTTGAAATGTCTGTGGTGAAATGTGCATTTATATTCTGCTGCTGACCATGAAGGGTAATTATTACTTTGTAAATTCAATTAACTATGATTTGAGGAAAAAACCACTTGGAAAATGCATGTTAGATTATATGATTAAGAGCTAATCACCATAAACACAGAAGCCCAGCACCATGAAGAAGAACAATGTCAGGCTTAGAAACCTCAGTAAATGAATGTGAATGGGGTGCCTGGAACCAGTTCCTTGAGGCTATCCAAGGAGAATGGTGAGACCTTTGTCCCGGGTGAGAAGCCCACCGAGACCCAAGGACACTCATAAGCCTTGCTGAACCTTGGAACATGGAGTCAAAACAGCCTAGTGGAGCCATTGAACTAGTGGAGCCACTGAACAGCAGCATCTATCATTTTAAAATAAAGTATTCCTAAATCCGTAGAGGTTGAAATGATGGCCCACTTTTCCTAGCAGACACATTCAGAACCATGTGCCCCATTTTATTTTAACAAGCCCCACTCTCCCCCTCCACCCACATAATATAGTTAGAGGTATCCCTTGGAAATCCTCTCAGCAATAATACGACACATCTTCTATCAGAACAAGATAATTTTCTCTTGCACAATTGTCCTAAAAAGATGTAAAGCTGCTATGTTTTAATATTAGAGTAGAAATTTTGAAGAGAATCAGTAGTTAGTATTTCTACCATAAGAAAGCCAAAGGTGAGTTGTGTTGCTGGTGATCAACAGAGATTGCTGAAAGGACAAAGGGTGCCTCAAAATGCAAAATATGTGAGAATAAAAAACACCTTAACATTTCTTTTACTTTTTTTTTTTTTTTTTTTCTGCTATGTTGCATGATAGTGTGTTGACTATTGGTCATTCCTACCAAACTGATACAAATGATCTGATGTTTTACTTTGTTCATGTCCTAGAGTATACTCTTTAGCTTCCTCAGAAAGCATTCCTACATAAACACTGAACAACTCTGATTTCTTACTTGTATGAAATTCCTGAGACTTAAATAAGCAATGCAAAGTTTCACCTGAAGATGATGACACATTTACTGTCTTTCAGCAGAGAAGTGGGAAAATCCCTAATCATAGACAGTAGACAGCTCCACAGATTCTTAGCAAATTATGATTGATACAGTGCTAGCTGGATGCAAACTATGGACCTCATTTCTTAAGTTTCTGTTGAACTGCATTCAGACCCACATCCAGGCAAAGCAAATATCCGGTTATCCACAAAAGTTCCCTGAAACCTATGCTGGTTGGCATCAGGTCACTCAACAGCTAGGAAGTGCCAGAAGTTGATAGCCCCATAGCTCACCACACAGCCTGGAGAGGGATGAGTCCACCAGCTTTTTCTGTCCATGAATTTGCCAAGACAGAGCATTCTTCAGCTCCTTAAACAATGTAAAGCTGTGATTCTGTTGCTAGAGCTTCATGATATGCTTAACTATTGTGGACCAAAATTTCTCTTCATATACTTGATAATCAGTAATCAACCAACTAACAAAACATTATCAGTGATGAAGAGTCAAGCATATGTGTCAACCATATGCCCTAATCTGTTTAAGTCTGAGAATAAGGAGTTATATGGGATGACTACCTGATTTAATATATTCTTTCAGTCAGAGTGAAGTTTATGGTGCTGAAGATAATTGATGTAGAAGTGACTCCAAATCTAAGGCTCTGGAAAGAGAAATATCTAAGTATAGATACTAGCATGAATTTGGAATATTTTTGTGAACATTTTCAGATTCAATATCTTGAAAGTTACTGGAAAATAAATTGCAAAAATCTAACAACCCGTTGTGGTTTAACCCAGCAGGCAGCTAAAACCCACACAGCTGTTCGCTCACTCCCCCCCCTCAGTGGGATGGGGGGAGAGAAGCAGAGAAAAGGTAAAACTCATGGGTTGAGATAAAGACAGTTTAGTAGGACAGAAAAGGAAGGGAAATATAATAATAGTGATAAAAGAATATACAAAACAAGTGATGCACAATGCAGTTTCTGACCACCTGCTGACTGATGCTCAGGCAGTGCCTGAGCAACAGGCCACCACGCCCCGGCCAGCTCCCCCCAGTTTATGTGACGTCCCATGGTATGGAATACCCCGTTGGCCAGTTTGGGTCAGCTGCCCTGGCTGTGTCCTGTGCCAGCTTCTTGTGCACCCCCAGCCTCCTCACCGGCTGGACATGAGAAGCTGAAAAGTCCTTGAGTTTAGACTAAACATTACTTAGCAACAACTGAACACATCAGGGTGTTATCAACATTATTCTCATCCTAAATGCAAAACACAGCACTATACCAGCTACTAGGAAGAAAATTAACTCTATCCCAGCCAAAACCAGGACACAATCCAACATTATGATTGAAAATATTAGGCTGAAGTTACATGAAATTCTCTTTTATATACAGCTTTTACTTCGTAGGAGCATAGAAATTTAATAACATACCCAATAAATTACTAATTATTTGTTTGAGGCCAAGCTACAGTTGTGGTGGGAACCATCATTATGAACTTCCTGACTTTGGTGAAAGTAAAACCTACATGGGAATACATAATTTCCATTTTTAAAGTTTCAGGTTTGAGCTCATAAAAAAAAATTGAAAGGCAAAAAACACTACTGATGATCCATTTCTTAGTAAAAGCCACACAATATTAAAGAGCTCCCCAAAAGATCTTTGAACGTAACTTTTTAAAGCAATGATGTGTCCTTGATCAACATGAACATACGCATCACATTTAATAAGTGATATTTGAGTTTATGTAGTTTAAAAATGTATATTAACATCAGAAAGGGGATGTAGAAAATAGGAGAAAGATAATCTTTGATTTAGTCCAACAGCAAAGATTTGAACCCAAGCGTATTGACCTACCACCAACATTTGAGATGTTTGGAAGAAGTTAACGAATTATAACAAAATCTAAGTCTTTTTTTCTCTTCTAAGTTTCAGAGCTGGAGCAACTTTTCACTTTGGACCTAAGTTATGGTAGTTGTCAAAAAGAAGATACATACAACAAGCAGTGGAAAAACGTCAAAAAGGGGAAAACTGCCAAAGCAAATAATAACCTACATGAAAACACACTACAGTAATTCTGCATTGGCAAAGAATTATGTATAGTCTGTGTGTAAATGCATTTTTTTGTTCTTATAGTAACAGTCCAAGACTGACTGAAAGCAGAAACTAATTGAGGAATGTATTCACAATAAAATATATAAGGAAAATTCCATGCTTAAGGTGTCAACCAATATTGAAGTTTTGTTTTTCTTCATATTCTGTTTAACTTTATGCAGTATCCTTTACATTAACCTCTCTGTTCTCACTATGTTCAATAATAGCACCTAAAATATTGTTATTATTCTAAGAATAATACTATATTAAAACATTTATAGCAGTACATATAGCAAGTCAAAATAGTTTATTAAAACATCTCAGACAATAACAGCTCAAGCTGTAAATCTGGAAAATAACATAAGTGAAAGCATGAAAGTGATGACAGCCACACTTACAGGCTCTTCTGAAAATAAAGCACTAGGAGTGAGGTAGTTTAGTCTAGTAACTATGTGAGCTAAGCAAAACCTTACTAGAGTAAAACTTAGTACCAAGGTGTTTCACTCCCTTAGATTGTTTGGTCCAGACACAAAAAAAGGACGCAGAGAACACTGAGGTCATATGACACTCATTTTTCTAGTTCCCAAACTAAGTGCTTCAGCTCAGATCCTGAGGATCAAGCAAAATCCAGAAGACATCTAGGGCAAATCTCACTGATTTCAAGGATAAACTATTGACAACTTACAAAAAAATGGAATATACAGAGGCCCTGCAATTTGGGGGTATAAATGTTTTCTGCTTCTTTTAAGGCTTTTTATGGAAAGAATCTTCCAAATGTATAATGGTCAGGTTAAAAAAAATTATTTTATCACTATTTTATGCAGTCATCTGTACTGTTTAAAGAAATTATGACATTTACATTCATTTCTCTCCTCATTCTTGATATCTAGAAAAGTGAACAGTAAAATTTGGCTACCCTGTCTTGTCTGTGACTGCAGAAAATGGTAAATGCAGTCTGAGAGATACATGTTCAAAAAGCATTCCTGGAGAGAGCATTCTGACAGTCGCCTATGTATAAATTATGTTTCAAGACTATTACCATGGGACACACATTATGATGCACAGTCTATGTGTATTGACAGATAATGAAAACATCTATTTTCACAGCCAGCATTTCACCAAAAATCAAATCTGAATGAGACTTCAGTAGTATACATCTTTTGTTTCCAGTCATAGTTTGAAATTATACTGCTAAATATAACATGATTGAAAGGATCCAGGTGAGAGAAAACTGACACTCATATACCTGCTAGTGCTAGAAATTTGTACAGCATGTGGTTCAAACTGCCCTAACACATGCTTAAAATAGCAGCTTTGTACCTCTGGAAAACAAAGAAGTTGAAAAACAAACACAGATGACCGGAAGCAGGTACCAAGGTGTTAGAATATCTCAACTTTTGCTAAATATGGTGTCTTTCATACATTATTTATGAAATATAAAAATAGGTTGACGCTCCAGCTGTAAATGTACTAGTCGCAAATATTGGCAATGACTTGAAACAGTCCAGGATTTAGACCTAATAATTTTATGAACAGGAACATGAAAGGATTGGAAAGTTAAATAAAATTATCCTCTTAGGAAACCTTTAGAGGTCTGAAGTACTCAGTAAATTTTGGGTATGTATTAACAAAAGAAAACTGAGACCATTAAAAGCATGAGGAAGCAGCAACTATTCTTCTTTAAAGGGTGGAAAATAAGGGGGAGATTCAAGGTCTGGAGAAATGGGATTACCCTACATGTTGTGCTTCCATCTTCATCTGTGATAGTCTGGATAGGACCTGTTCCCTGGCGCTGGCAGACACGTACATGTATCTGCCTTTCTGACTGTTGAAATAGCACAAAGTTGTGCCTGGATTCACAGCAATGGAAGAATATGTGAAAGAATGATGTGGGGCTTTTTAAACAAAGGACATGTAGATTTTCAGGTTAGAAACAAGGAAAAAGAAAACAAATATGAAAGCTTACCAAGTGATTTAATTATTTTATAGAGAGAAAAACTGATGACTTTTATTTTTTGAAGAAATAGACAGCATTTAAATTCCCTACACTGGGGGTAAAAGTAACACTAGCTTTCAAACACTGTTTGCTTTTTTATTACTCCTTACATATTTTTAAAAAGTAATGACTATTATTGGAAGGAATTGACATGATCTTTCCATATTTGTAAAGGCAAGCTCTCCCACTGACTTTGGCACAGGCTATTTGTAGAGAAAGGATGCTGGGTTGGGCCCACAACAGCTTGGTTTTATTTAAACTACAATTTTCATTACTGCAGCTCATGTTTGTCATCTTCTAGGGAGTAGTTTGTTCCCTAATCCTTTTCAATACTATACTTAGGGTATGTCTGCTCTGTGGCTTGGATATGTACTGAAACATATGTAAAACTACCTCTAATTGATTTTATGGTACACCCAGGACATGGAATATTTTGCCCTTAGACCTGCAGTATTTGTTCAGCCATGCAGTGCTTTTGCCATTTTGTCCTGCTTACAGGGTCATGGTTATTAGTACTGGTTTATACCAGTCCCAGTATGCCTCATGTCCTGAAATTACACCTTTGGCTGGGGGGTAGGCAGGCCAAAAGGGAAGCGCTGAAGGCTGGCTCAGCCTGACGGGTACAGCGGTAGAGGTCACTTCGATGAAACCACTAAGGGGTGGAGGGAAGACCTTGGCTGAAGCCGAAAGTGTTAGTTGTCTCCCCATCTATGGGCACTTTTGCCAGGCGATGCAGCTGGTGGGAAGACGGTGTTGAACAGTGGTTTACCACCACTACAGCAAAAGTACAAGGGTCTGTGTGCCTTAACTGAAGGATCGTGATATATCACACCATGCTACCTGATAACCCGTTTCCAGTTTAACGAAACACAACGACAAGCTGGCTTACTTTGAAACATCTGCTTAACACTGCTATGCTTAAAGTTAAGGCTTTGATTAAGTGCTTTAAAGTCTAACTGGAGAATAAAGACAAATGACAAAGTGTTAAAGTCAAAACAAACTCGTGAATCTTTTTTTTTTCTAATTTATTGGCAGATAAGAGCTTCTCAAGATTTCATGATACAAAGTTACACAATAGAAAGTCAAAGGTGTATTTTCCAGATGATGCATCATTCTTACATTGATTTTCATTAACTTCTTAATGTTGAATCAGCCATTACCTACTATGTCAACATGCATTAAGAGCTGCCATTAAATGGCTTTTTATTTATTTAACTTCAGCTTTGGAGGTGGAGAGGCCTGCTTTATTGAAGGCTTTCTTACCAAGAATGTTAAAGAAAATTTTAAAATATTACACCTGCTGCAGACAAAAATATCTGTCCAGGGCTGATACAGAGCTTAAACTTTTTTTACTTTGGTTTGTTTATACAAGGTAGCAATATTTTTAGACAGTGTTGATCTGCATACAGAAACTGTTTTCCCCTTTGTTACACAATCCTGACTATAATACCTAAGATTGCTTTCTTTTATTCAGGATGACATTAAATGTGGTCAAACAATGTGAAAGGACTAGACAATAGGCCAGGTGGATAGGAAGTGAAAACAGATTAGAATACTCAGAATCTTACAGAGCGAAAGCACAGCCACTATGTCCTATTTATATCATCCTTTCATCCCCAGTTGGCTGTGAATGATTTTGCTTGGAGTATCTTCCTGAAGAAAGAACACTTATGAGAAGATAAGAAGATAGGCATTGTAGCTTTGCTTCCTTTTAGTCAAATAAATAGCTGTAGGCTTAACTGACAAAAGATATACTAAACACAAACAGCTTCCATTTGGGATTTTTTTTTCCAACCATCCACCTTCACAGTTCCTCTTTGTTGTTTGGGAGATTTGGGCAGGATTTTCTGACAGAGGAGGGAAGAAGAATCTTGTGCGTTGGTGGATTAATCTATTGTTTACTTGCTTTCCATGCTGTTTTCAAGGTATTCAGGGATAGCTCAACCTTTTAAAGCAACACACAAAAGATAGTTACACAGATGAGCTCAGTGGTCTGGATCCTGAGAATTGTTTAAATTCTTCATCTTCAATTTTGAATATTTCAGATTCCCAGTCTGTAACAAGTGAAATCTACTTGACGTAATGATAAAAATAAATCTATCTTTTTTTAGCTCACGTCAGCTTGGCAAAAGAAAAAGAAGAGTGAGATGAATTCAGTCCTGCCTTATAAGTCATCAAGAAAAGCTCTTTTTTGTTTAGTAAATAGTTTTAATAAAGAGTAGTGGTGCATTGGTATATTTGGTACAATGGGATAAAAATCTTTATTTTGTATCCAGGCCAAGTGATGACAAGAGAAGCTCTTTTGCTCAGAACAAAATAATGGAAAATATTGAAGTCATTAAGTAATAATAAACTCATGACAGTGATTTGGGATCTCTCAGTTATTTTAAGTATAACTATGTTATTTGCTGAAGTATCCTTCGAGGATTTCAGTGCAGGAATATTAGTAGAGAAATGCTACTTCTTATTAATTGTACAAAGATATCAAATTATTTAGTTGAATAATTATGTACAGTACTTGGATTTGTAATGGGCTGCCCAGTCTAAATAATCAACCAAAGAGGAATAGTAGTGACCAAAAAAAAAAAAAAAAAAAAAAGGGTGGGTCAGTGGGGAAAGCTTAATTCCAAAAACTTACACTTGGGTATTCTTGCCCAGGACAGCAAAGTGGTGAAATGTGGGTTTCCTTTAAGGAGTGGGAGAACTCCCTTGGCAGTCAGGAGGACTGCACTGTTTGCTTTAAGTTACAGAGGTATTTAAGTGCTTTGCTGTAGTGCCTGCCATTGTACTGGATGGGGCTTGTATTCCTGAGTTCCTCTATCAAGCAGCTGCATTTCAGGGAGCACTTGCCCCCATCGTTAGCTTTAATAACGTGGCCTGTTTGGAGATCCTGGCGTGTGACAGCTACAATCCACCGCAAGGTCATGTGTTTCAGGATGAAGACTGATTTTGGTGACACATGAATGTACCAAAGGCTCAGTTCTCCTCTATTACACTCACATTAGTATGCATAAATTATTTTGATAAGAACTCTCCTCAGTCACATACACTTAGCATTGCAATCTTATTTAACTTCCAAAATAGATGAAATTAATTAATGAGTTTTGTTTGAGTTCAGCCAAAGTAAGTGGAACCACATATACAGCCAAAGTAAACCCTACACTAAAGCTACCTTGCTGAAATTGCAAATAAATCTCAAATAAAGTTTTACTAGCTCATAAAAATCTTTTCATCCTTGTGTTCATGGAGATCTATACAGTTTATGTCTTCTCAAAATCTCCACCAAATCCTTTCTCTGTGTTTTTCACCCTCTGACTAAACTTTGGCATGACTAAAAGAAAAAAAAACCAAACAAAACCCCATGTCCTTTCATACTTGACAATCCTTGAGAGAAACTTAATCTCTCTATCAGCACTGGCATGTGCATTACACTGTATACATCATGCCTGCTCTGAAGCAGTTCTCTCATTCCTTCAGGACAACTTCTTTATGAACATCTGAGTACTGAACAGAACACGTACAAAGCAACTGGCAGATGTTCTTAGTAAATCATTGAGAGGCTCACATTAAAAATTAGCCACCTGCGTATTTATTTGATCTTTTCTAAGTATCAATAAATTATTTAGACCAGTGAAATGTCTGTTTGAATTTATCAGTATATTCTTGTTCATAGGTATTTCTTTTCTAGTTTCCCGGGAATCAAAAAGATAAGAGAATCCTTTAAATATAATTGTTAATTTATAGCAAACAGCATAATCTCTGGCTGCAGTAACACAATTTCGGGGGGGGGGTGGAACCCAACCAAACCTGCCTTTAAAAGAACAAGGTATTAAAGTTTCATCAGTTTTACTACTTGGTTGTATCTTCAAAATAACAGATGCCACCTGTCAAATATACAGGTCCAAAGCAGTCCTAATACAGTCCTTCTCTTTGGGGACAGCCAGAAATTTGCTACCTACAAATTCTAACTGGTTCAGTTTTCCTTTTAAAAGTGGTTCACTGATAATAGCAACACAAAACCTCCTCTTTCTTATTTGTGCTAAGCTGCAGTAAGAGAATTATGCTACTAGTTCCTACTTCTGAGAATCTTGTTTGACAATTGAAATTCCTGAAATTCAGTAACATCGAAATCTAGTGTCTGTTATATCTTTTGTCCTCCTGATTCTTGTCACCATGGCATAATTAAGTTAAATGAAACTACATGGGGTTTTGGTCCCTATCCAAGTTCAGGAAAGCTTTATGAGATAGCTAGAAACTACAAAATTAACAATTTCTGAATATGTGCACATCTGGAGATCAAACAAATGATCAGAGCCCCAGCACTTAGTTGAAATCTGGCATTAGGTACTATAAATGGTGGTAGTTCTTAAAGTCCTTAAAATTTAAACCAGCTCCACCTGCAACTAATCAGCTGCCTCCCAATTGTACATGTGAGCTGGGGGATCAAATAATAGCTTGAAGATCACCTGGTCCTCATAAAAGCCTGCTAGAAGGTTGGTGCAGGCAGGCATTAACAGAAGAGCATGATTGATACCTTGAGTTTCTGTTGAATTACTTTGTTCTGAAAGAGTCAAATTTTGTGTCTGAAGGAGAAGGACTAAATTTTATTCTAAGAAGTATTTCACCTGAGAATGGTTTGATAGAACATTTACAGTTAGGGTGTTTCTTTTTTTTCTTTCAGGAGCTTGATTTTTCTCATAAGTAGATCCCAAAATTGCTACAACTAGGTCAATACGTAAACTAGGTTCTTGCTCTGATTTGTCCTGTCTCTCTTTCACAGTAAAAGCTGATTAGGGATGTTAGTGAAGTTAGGTGATAAAAATAACATACATGGGAGCATTTTCCCTTTTAATAAAGGATTTCAGCCTCAGCTTTGCTATCAGAAGGTTCTCTAAACACTCAGTATAAGAAGAAAATTGTATCTTGTCAAGGATTTGATCTTCATTTTTTCCTCTTGGCAGAAGACAGCTTTGAGAGGTTTCATAGCTTTGAATTCTGAGCTGAGACGGGTACCTGCCAAATTGTTAGAAGGGTAAATGTTAAACCACCATATGTTTCTTTATCACTTCTGATTGTTCAGCTTCTTGAGCACAGAGCTACCTGGAAATCCCCCTCTGTAGTGCACAGTAGTCTCGTGTACCAGCTAACAAGACCCAATGCTTACTCTAAGTACATAAGTGTCCAGGGAGTGGGATACCCAAAAATTTGTCTGAGACTTTGCTGTTATCATGTTACATGTCTTAATGCTCATACATAACTTGGTAGCTCTGCTCCACTGCTAAGGTTAGGAGAGGATAATAATGTATTGACACAAAAAGGGAACCTGAGTGGAAATAAAATGCATCTCTCAGCCTCAGCTTACTCTTGATTGATATTACTGAAGAAAGTTACACAAGAGTGTTGTAAAGAGTGAAATAGAGATGTTGAGGTTCAGATGTAAAATAAACCAATTAAACCATGCTGTTTGACATCAGATGAAGTCACATATGATGACCTGGTCAGACCAACAATATTAGTGAATAAAAGCAGAAACTCCATCAAAACCAGATGCTACATCAGGGTTTAACTGTCGTAAGCATAATACATTTGGAAGTGAGCACTGCAAGCAAGGTATTGTGAACTCATCCTCTATTTTGAATATAAGCACAATGCTCTGAGGGCAGTACTCAACTTAAACCATAGTCTTAAAAAAGATGAGTAGGGCTATATAAATAGGGAAAAAAAGAGGGGAAAAAAAAAAAATCCAACTCTTGTTGCTATGTTACTAGTCTTTGGAGCAAGATCATGCACACATGGAAATCAATGTCAGTTCTGCTTTTTTAGTTTTCCTCCTGTGTCATAACTCTCATAGTTCCTGGCTGGGAAACAGATGATAACAGAGCCAAGACTTAATAAACTGAGTGGGGTACTCCAGCTGAACAGAGCATATTTTGAGCAGAGAGATTCAGTAATTGCTCATAGCAGGAATTAGAGACTTTTCTTAATTGTATGCTGAGGCTGGGGAGTGAGTTAAGGCACTTGGAATGTGTGGCATGGAAGCCAGGAGAGCTTCGGGAGACACGGTGGCTGAGAGGACACATTTCTGAGGCATTACTTATTCTACCTCTGCAACAAGGGGTGAGGGGGAGGGAAAGCAGTGTCACGGCATCAAGATCAGTATTGCAAGATCATGGCAGCATTATACTAGATACTGCTGAGGCAGAATGAAACAGTCCTGACCCCAAAGAGTTGCAGCCCAAGTGAAAAAGTACAAGAAATACATGGAATCACAAAGAGAAACATGTGAGGAAATGGCTTTTTGTTCAGAGCAGCAAGCAGGAATCTCACCAGAACTGGTATCTTAACTGCTTGTTTGCTTTGCTTCCCATCTCACGGAAGCACTGAAATCTCCAGCAAGGGAAAGAGAGCAAGTATATTGAAGTTAAAATCTATGTAATGAAGAAATCTTCCCCAATCAGTTTACATCTAAGAAACAGTGAAAGCAGTAAATCAATCTTATGCTTATTTTCTTCTTGCTTTCACTTGAGCAAGTCTAGGGAAAGGCACCAAGATGATTAGGGGGCTGGAGCATGTGATATGTCAGCAGAAGCTCAGAGAACTGCACTTGTTCGTCTTTAGAAAGAGAAGACAAAGAGGATGTCTTATGCTACCTTGAGCTATGTAGTTTAAAATTAGCCGTGCTTTGAGTGTTAGGGCGGACCTGATGACCTCCAAAGGCCTTTTGCAACCTTTGATTATATAATTGTAGGAACGAGGGCTAGAAACTGTCATAAATGAGGATTCTTCAAAAAATATTTTACCCAATGATTTAATATAAAGCATTATGGTACTGTGAAAAACAGAACAATTACCAACACTGCTATGGCACATTTGGGAACTGAAGATGAAAATAGATGAGGGATCACAAAGTCCTTAGATTATGTTTGACAATACAGTTCAAAGGCAACAAAAAAGCCACAAATATTAGTATAGTTAGAAAATTAGCTGTTCAAAAAATCCCTAAAGGGAAAACAGACACTTTCCCCTCCTTTCCAAATCAAATACACAGAGCTGTTATTGCATAAGCATTTTGTTCTATTTATTTGTCTTCCTAGCACTTAACTTCAAAGCTTGTCTCTGCAGATAGGTTCAGAAAATTTTTGAAAGTCCTAAAAGATTAAGGCAATACACAAAGTACAAGCAAAGTGTTTTCTTTATTTTCCCAAATGGAAATTCTGGAGGTATTCCTCAAAGCATGTATTTCAAATATGAGCTACCAACATACATCTGTCTGGCCAGACATGACTGTAATAATTAACAGTGATATTTTCTTTTTTTCTCAGATCAAACCCCCAAATTTCCAGTATTTTTATGATAGGCAGGATATTCACTAGGAGTTAAATACTCCTCTTCTCCATGAAGTTTTTCATCTGAGTATCTTTTAATAAGGCAGAATAGCAAAGGTTGTAGGAGGAAAGGAAACTTCTCTTTCTCTGCCTGATTAGACTGTAGAAAAGCAACTGAAGAACTCTGTCAATTCTACCCAAACTGTTTATCATTACTTTGGGTAGATACCTTAGATTTAACTCATATAAATTCATATTTTATGATGAAAATTATATGTCTGTATAGGTCTACAGTCTATAAATGGAATAATGGTGACTAGATCATGCATCTACAACAAAGATATCTACATTTATTCAATGAATCCCTCTATTTTTTCTTGAAATCACTATAACAATGTATCAAGGTAGATCCATTGTATTTTGGCTATAATCCAGTTTGGACAATAGCATTCTTCCCACAAACTTCCGTTAAGTAGTGCAAGGACATCTAAGGGCATGGCTTGGTCCTGAAATGCTTGCTGTGCTGTTATTTTTCATCAGTATCTTCTGTACATAAACAAACACTGCTATTTTTTTCACCTTAAACCAAGAATAGCTTAAATTTATTGCATTTTTGTAAACTGTTTATTTAATTTGGTCTTCTGGCAGCTTCCATTTGAAAAAAAAAAAATTTATATGACTTAACATTTTCCCTTAAAATAGATTCTTCAAAGCAGTTTTATTAAATGTAGATATGTTTTTAAATAAGCAAATAGTCTTTCTTATACTAGGATTTGTTCATCACATTAACACGTGGAATTCTGCTCTCAGGTACATGTTTTGATGGGCTTGCTTTTTCATTGAAAAGATCTTCTAGAAAGAGTAAATGGATTTTTAAAAAATATTGGTCTTACTAAACTAATATACTTTGGAAGAGATTGTTTTTAATTATTTAACAAGGCCTTTTATGTTTTTAAGGAAAAGTCCAGTTCAACAATTTGAATGCTAACACAGATAGTAAGGGAAGTCTGCTTACACATGTCGCTGTGATTCTTGTAAGACAGCAGAGATCTTATGAGGGAATACACTTTTTAAAAGTGTCTGAAGCAATTTAAATATGATCCATGAATGACTTCTCAGTGGATTAGCCCCTAACCTTTAACTTTTGTGACATTGGTCATATCTCATCTTGACATCTATAATGGAATATGCTCCTATTCAATTGCTTAAAAAATGTCGGGTTTGACTTCCAATTGACCTCTGATGAGAGCTGATCTCTTTGAAAGGGTTTAACACTTGTAGATTCATTCATCTTTCAGTAAGAGACTAATGATAGATGGAAATTATTTTCATAAAGTAGAAAAAATACAGTAGAAAATTTTTACTGAGATTAAAAATAATGAAATAAATGTTGCTAGACTTGCTTCCTTCCTTTAAATCTGTAGAAGTATTTTATTCCAAGCAACTATAAGAAATAATTCTTAGGTGTTCCTCCAGCCTACTAAAAACCCCCATTATTACAAGGAAAAACCCAATAAATTTAAAGGAAGAACACATTTGAACTGAGAATCACACTGATAATGAGATATATGTTATTTCTCATTAAAAATTCATCTGAAATGGTATTTCAAAACACCACTCTGCAATCTTAGTAAGTAAAGTATTTAGAAGTATATCTTAAACATCATAAAGACACGTCTGGTAAATGGTAGCTCTAGAACCTGGAATGGTGAATTATGAAAGTTTTTAGTTAAAGAAAAAGACACCAAGATATTGCATAACATTCCCCATGAAGTCTATGAGTGAGATTCTGGATTCAGAAATATAAAAGGGATCAGCACCTGGATTTGCAGCAGTTAATTTGTAATGATGAGCAAGGCCCTAAAAAATTGACCCTAAGTTGTCTCTTAGGACAATATTTTTTCTTCCTTTCACATAACAGAAAATATTAATTACTGCCTATAATGACTTATGTAGAAGATATATATTATTATCTTGTTAGCCTTTGCTCCCCCACAGCTGGTAGCATTCATGTCAATTCAGCTACATTAAAATACAAGGGGACTACAAAACTGCTGGTAGACATGCTTTGTTAAGAAGTCAAATACAAATAAAAAGCTACATATATAATGTAGTTGAAAGAGGTTGAGCTTATTCTCATTGATTCTCAAGTCCAATAAATGATTTGAAAGAGAACACTATTGGCATATGTCATGAGGACCAAAATTCAGCTGGAAAAGCTTTTTTTTCGTACAATGAGGACACAGGATTTTTGAACTGATTACAAGTTGGTATTTATTTAAGCCAAAGATTTTTTATGTGTCTTTGTGCTTGGATATCAAATATGATACCATCTGTTGGTCTGGAAGTCCAGCATTTGGGAAATAGTAGGACAGAAAATCCAGGAAATTCTAAAACTTGCTTTGTAATAGATTGGATGAATTCCTTAAAGATATAGTGCCAGCTACTAGTACTGACTATGCACAGACACTGTGTGTTCTTTGGGTCTCTACTTGACAGGAATTTTGAAACAGTTGCCTACTTAATAATGTTTAAATATGTTAATTTTGAATTAAAAAAATGCAACCGAGAAGCAGTCTATTATATTCTCCTTTGGTGAAAAAATCCAGACCAGGAACACTTCTAATCTATCAAACTAGCAGAGCTCTTTCCTTTCATGGTGCCCAGATACTTATAGTGACTAACAGGATGCTAAAAGCTGGTCAGTTTTTCAAATGATCATATATAGGAGCTGATTCCAATCTCATGTATATTTGTATTGTATTTCAGCATTCACATGTAATCCAGCATACCACGAGGAAAATGGGACCTTGGAAAACAGATTTATCTGCATGGAATAAATTTCTCAAGCTCTTTGTCTGAGCAACCATCTTTCCAGTATGCTTTAAAGTGAAATCTGCTTACTTCAGAGGGTCAGAATTCCTGCCTTCCTCAGCATGGATTTGTCTTTAGGGTAAGAAAGAAAACCATACGGATGAACCATTTTCCCCAGGTGGGACAACTCTTAAGTTTTTTTACTTGAAAGACTTTCAATCCTGCCTTTTCATTCTCTCTCTAGAAAAATCTTATGAAGTAGCAGCTGTCTTAGTGAGTTATCAGAACTAGCATATCTAGCATCAATATTTACTACCAATCTTTAAATGGCATAAATCACAATAGCTCCCTTAATATAAAATGGACTGTGTCAATTTAAACCAGGAAAGAATACATAGTGGAATGTAATGTTCCAAATAAATTCAAACAGCCTATTAGAAGAATTATAGAGACTCATAGAATGGTTTGGGTTGGAAGGCACCTTTAAAGGTCATCTAGTCTACCCCCTCTGTAATGAGCAGGGCCATCTTCAACTAGATCAGGTTGCTCACAGCCCCGTCCAACCTGACCTTGAGTGTTTCCAGGGATGGGGCATCTACCACCTCTCTGGGCAACCTGTGCCAGTGTTTCACCATCCTCATGGCAAAAATTTCTCCCTTTGATATAGCCTAAATCTTACCCACCTTTAGTTTAAAAGCATTACCCCTTGTTCTATAGCTATAGGCGCTACTAAAAAGTCTGTCCCCACCTTTCTTGTAAGCCACCTTTAATTATTGATAGGCTGCAATAAGGTCTCCCCGGAGCCTTCTCTTCTCCAGGATGAACAACCCCAACTCTCTCAGCCTGTCCTCATAGGAGAGGTGTTCCAGCCCTCTGAAGAAGAAATGTGATTGTTTACATCAAATCATATGACTTATGAAATTTCAGGCATTTTGATTTTGAATTACAATCCTTTGTCAAAGCTATTTTTCATGTATAGAAGTTAATGCTTTACTCTGTTAGATCATGTGCTGCTGTTTAATCCTTGGTCTTCACAGGCATAGAACTTTACCAAGATATTTTTAAAAAGGACCAACTGATTGCACCAAGTAGCCTGAGTTCTGAAATGAATAATGAGGAAGAATGTACCCACTCCCATTCTTGAATCTGAAAGTATTTTCTGTTTTGAGTCTTTGGATCAAAAGAGAAGCGGTATAATCAAAGTCAGCTATTTTTGTTCACTGCAAGAACAGCAGAAAACAATTGAATCTATAGTTTTGGAAATATTCTCCAGAAGTCTATGACTGGAAACTAAAGGAGAAATGCTGTTTCTCAACAACTGTGAAACTGTGAAGGCAACAAAGAGATACATACATTCCAGTCTGTGTTTTATTAGAAAGATGATATATTATATTACTGCAGCACAGTTTTTAGCTAACTGAATACAACTAGTATTTTAAAGGGGCAGAAGCTTTTCAACATAAGCCGAGATGAAACTTATATTTATTATGCCTGCCAACTATTTAATTCCATCAAACAAAATACGAAAACTGATTTCAATAATATGCTACAGTGTTTAGCTAATAAGATACAGAAACCACCAGACATTAAGAAATGACTGACAGCAAGTAAAAGACCAACAAATACAGAAGAAAGAGGATCTGTTGGGAGAATTATGTGCTAGCCTCTACATTCTAATTTCATTCTGGATCTTTTATTGGTCATTAAACTGTAAGTGAAAACAAACCAAAAAACTCAAGAGTAGAAAAGAGAGAGTAACTTTTTACAACTAGGTTCACGGACAATATGCTATGCGCATCAGCTACACAGATTAAGATATATGTAGTAGAGTTTTAATTAAATAACAGGACTAGGGCTTATTTTTTTCAAAGGTCTAACTTATTTTAATGGCCTAAAGGCAGTAGTCACCTTAATGGTAAGATGGGTAAGTCACCAACGTGACGTAGGAGCCTCTGTCCCATGATCAACTGAATGTTTATGCATACAGCGCAAGCTGAGGAACTCAAGGTTAGTTCTCTCAGGTTACGGTGACTATACAGAGCTCATTTTTAGCATGGAAGATCAGTAAATTGCCTTCTATGGGAAAAAAAACCCATTATCTTCCCAAATGATTCCACTCTAGAGGTTCCCTACGGTTTCTCAAAAAGAAGAAAATGTGTGGAAGTTGTCTGCTTGTATATCAGCAATATGTCCCACTATTCACCGTCCTTTACATAGTTCTCTACACCAGGGACTCTGTAAGATGAAGAATACTGCCTTCAGATGATTTTTCTTTCTAAGGAATCTGTGCAGATCAAAACTTCTTTATCCAGGCTACATCCAAAACAGTCCTGTGTCTTGATCCTTGGAAGTCACTTGCCCAGGGAGAGCTGATTTCCCTTCCCCTTGACACTCATCTACATGGCAAAGATGATGCCATGTTGATGTTACTATTAAACTCCAAACATTTAGGAATTTTGAACTCTTATTTGTGCAGTGCAAGAAAATTTCATGGTATGAACATTTTGACTCTGTGTTCTGTAAACTGCACTGATTTCCTGAGGGTCTTTAGGTGTTTGTCTTGCTAATTGCCTACTGCAACATGCCCTACATTTACCTGATCTGAAGTGGGCAAGTTTGGGTATTCCTCTAATCTTACTAATGACTGACAATTCTGTTGCTATTGTTGAGCTGTTGCTATTTCCCCAGGAAACAAGGTATGTGCATTTGCATTAGCTGCCTCCCTATCCATCTGTTAATTCATCTCCCCGCATTCTCTTCCTAATCACCTTTGAACATTTCAAACAAATTTGAAAGAAGGAGAAAGTCTAAAAAAACCCATTCAACTCCTACAAGTTTTGTGAAAATATCCATCTGCCTATTGGAAAGAGATTTAAATTAGCAGTCCTGTTGTGGGAAAGACAGATCAAATTCAGACAGATAAGACTCACAGAACAGACAGACAGAACTATATACCGCCCTCAGACAGGTGGCTGGCCTGCCAACATGGCAACAAAGAGCGTGTGTACTTCTGGATTATCACCAGCACGTGTTAAATCTTTCCCAGTTGTTGCCTGTGTCCTGCATGGTTACAGCTGCAGGAAGGTTTGGGTACTAAAGAACACAAATCCATAAGAGTTCAGCCTTCATTAGCCTCACAGCACATTGGAAATGCCTTTTTTTTTTTTTTCCCTTTTCCTTTTATGTTTGCCTTGAAGATTTACAATATCAAATCAGAAAAAGTTTGTATTATTTTTCTTTTCTTAAACCAAACAATTTTATCAAACAATGTTCAAAATGTAAAAGCACCTGGAATCTAACTAGATGTGTTCTCCTTTATTTGAATCAAAGTCAAACAGAAAGGAAAGCTAAGGATGTCAGTCATAGCCGCTTTAAGAAAAAGTAGATACAAAAGGCATGCTGATGAAGATGCTATTTATAATGTGTGAATTGTATATCTGAAGCGCAATGATTAACTCAATAAGTCAGCAATATATTTGCTGAGTTTGTACTTCCTAAACTATTTCAACTTCAAGACAGCAGAATCTTTCTTACAAGAAATTTGGAATCACATTTTCCCTTTACCTAATATAAAGATAATGGTCTTCAAGAACATTGCACAGCTGTCGAGATAATTGTTTTGTGGCTCAGCTTCTTTTATTGATCATTGCAAGTTACTGTAACTGCAACACTTAGATGCCATTGTATGACAAGTGAAGACATAGAGTTATAGTCCTCAGTGGAGAGAATGGAGGTGGAACAGAAAGGCTCTGTTTGCCAGCGTCTCACCTGACACACTGGAGACCACCGAGATGTGCTCAGCCACTTCTTATTCCTTCCATCAGACATTTCCCTTTCACTGGAAAAGGAGAAATACAGAGCCATCTATGCTGACTTCGTACTGCGCAGAAGGAACCCCAATGTCCTCCTGAAGACATACTTTCATCCTTCTTTTCTCACAGAGTGGAACTGACAACTTCATGCAGGTCAGGCTCTGGCTGACACCATTGCTGGGACCAGCTCTGGCACTTTTGGGATTGCTGCCCACACCTGCAATGGTGTGAACCGTGACACAGGGTGTAGTACATACAGGATGTCATGACCAGTTAGAGTATGCGATGCATAATGGGTGGCTACACTAAATTAAATGTTCATTCAACATCACCTTATGAAATCTTTTGATGAAGATATTAATGATTTACAAGCTGATTAAACAGCTTTGCTTAACTTTTCTGTCATTAAAATTTATCCCCTGTGGCTACAAAATAGAGGAAAAAAAAAGATCCTCCTTAGTTTTCAGCTCTGCCACAGATTTCCTGAGTCTGTATAAATTGCCTTCATTTTGTGCCTTAGCACCCACCTCTAGACTTCAAGGTCTGTTTTAAGGATACATTCATTAATGTTTGTAGGGTGCCAGAGATGACTAACTGATCCTGTGGGAATTAATTATACCTACAAAGACCAAAATAGAGTCAGGAAAGTAACTAGCTGAAAAATATTAGGAGTGTTAGTTCATTACTTATACTGTATAGAGTTTATACCACACTAATTATTGAACTTCCTTTCTTTTCCTGCTGCTCATTATGTAAATTACACCACTGCAGTCCTTTCAGTTTTCTTCTGGACTAATCCTGAACTGTAGAGGTACAAAGTCCTGGCCCACAAGCAAATCATTCACAAAGGTGTAGTTTGTTAAGAAGTATTTAATTTAAAATGGAGTCTTTGGCTTCCTACTGAAAGGTGAAACAGTGTTATGCAACAGGGAAATTTTATTGTGAAGCCTGTGTGGTCCACCCCAGGATCCAAACCTACTGCTGCTACAAAAACCTGGGTGAGGTGCAGGGTAGCAAATACATCATTTGAATTCCTTTGTGCACAGACTAACAAGCCAAGTCTCCTACCCAGTACACACAAGTGATACAGTGATTTTGATACTTACACCTTTGCCAAAAATTCAGGAACGAAAAGTCCTACCTCTTATTTATTTTTAAGTCAATTTATGAAAGGCTGTGTTTCTACAGCCCGAAAGTTCACATTTAATTCTTATGGCAATTCTGTGCTAGGTCTGGTGCAGATAACACGCTCTGTTTCCATGGAGGAGAATCACAGTAATACAGCATGCAGCTGGGGGACGAGGAGGGAAGGTGAATTAGAGGAAATTAGAGGAATCCTTGTTGCCTAACTTACGTACAGAGGGCCCTCTGGCTGCAAGGTGCTGTGCCACTAACCCAGAGAGGAGCTTGTAGTAGGCTGTTTGAATGGAAGAAAAACCCCTTGGATTTCAGTAACCACGGAGGGAAAATACAAACCAAAAATCTGCAGTACAAACAGGAAACAATAGTTCTCTTCAGATATCTAGTTCTGCCTAATGCTAAATTACTGGAAAGGTCTAGGAGTAGAAAAAGCAAGAAATGTAGTTATGAGGTATAATGAAAATACATCATCGTGGTTCCAGAGGCAACACCTGTGTGTGTTTGTTCCCTTTTTCTTTCAGTATTTTTCATGTTCCCTAGTTTTCTTAGTGGAAGAGAAGGTGAACAACAGTCAGTATTCACCATCTTCTTGCCACTCACAATTTTAAACACAAAAATTCCATTACTTAGGCATTAAATGGTTACATTAAAATACCATCTTATATCTGCCAAACTAAAACTTTTATAGTGTTGCTTGGTTGTTTTGTCATAACCGTGTTTTAAGCACAGATTTTGCAAAGACTGAAATTTCCAATCAGTTTACATCGTACTAACATACAAGAAAAAAATCTCAAAGGATAAGGAATGAAAAGTAGTAAAAATGCTATAGGTTCTCATGCCTATTTAAAATTCTTTCACTTAGAGTCAGAGGAAATACAGAATAACATGTTTTATCTTGCTGAAGAAATTGTTCCCTTTTTCTCTTGAGTACTTTTCCTTTCTTACAGTGGCCAATTAGGTCCGTGGAGAAATGTTAGTTCCTTAATAATCTCTGGAGTGTAGGGATTCAATCCTGATGTGTGTTTACAGAAAACAACAACAACAAGAAAAAAACCCCAAACGAACAAACAACCCCCCCCCCAAACCTACATACCAAATGCTGGGGTTTGGTGGTTGGGTTTTTGGGGGGGTTTGGGGATTTGTTTGTTTGTTTGTTTGTTTTTTAATTAAAGTTGCTGAATTTGGAAAGGACAGGAAATTATATTGCATGGAGGAACAGGATCATCTTCAGGTAGAAGGTGTGTGGGTTCTCATCAGCAAGGGGAAATGCAGCAAGTAAAGAAATAGCAAGACGCCTGCCGTCTAGCACACGCTACATGCTACAGAATATATGTTATCACCTGAAAGCTGAATTATGGACATTTTTATCAGGAAACATCGGGAACTGGGTTTCTTCAGTCTCTTTATAAAATGTTTCATGAGTATCACATTCAGACAAGGAATAAACATGCACGTGCTGGACAGAGTAGGATTTGGCTCACAATTAACATGAGGGAAACACAAATGAATGCATGTATTTGTGCCAAATAAGAGCCTTCACATTTGATCCTTTTCTACAGTTTTCCGGTCAAAGTGTAACAAAAATAGCACATTGCAATGCTAAGAACTTTGATTTTTTTCTCCCTCCAGCTGTAACTGTTTGCAGCCTCTCAATTCATACATTGTATTTCTATTTTTTAAAGAGTTGTTTTTTGTTTTTGTTTTTTTTTTCCTAAATATGGGCAACTTTATAACAACTGTGAAGGCTGGAAAAGACGATTTATGGTCATGATCAGTAACCAGTCATTTAGGTTCCAGTCCATTAATCTTCAAATGGACAAATTGGTGTTATAGCAGGCTTTCATTTTAGTCTTGAGAAGTTTTGAATATTTATGGAAAGTAAAAAATCAAACCTAATTCATATAAAATATATTTAACATAACTATTGCATTATAAAATAATTCAGTTATTAGAGATAATCCTTGTTCTTTAAAACTTTACAGAGTTTTTTTTCACACTGATAAGTAATATTTTATCGTAAATTGGGAATCTTTCCACTTATTTCAATGAATATTGCATTGTCCAGTAACAGTGTAATAGTTTCACTTACATCAGTAGAAATTACCACAGTTCTTTTACTTATCTCTATTTTAAAATATGTATCAACTCCTTTGTCCGTTTGGTTTTCCCCAGCTCTACATGTGTTGCTCCCCATTATATATAAGCAATAGAACTAAGGCTATACCGCAGGACATGTCGTGGGGGTCAGATCGTGCCCTATGTGTGACTTAGTTAATTGTGTGATTAAGATTTAGAAAGATGGCGGGGTTCTTGAGGAAACGTAATGGAAAAAGTTATATTGTGGACCACGTTGAGGAAAGAAAATAAGAAGTTTGTCAAGCACTGGTTAAGGTAGGAAAGCAGGGGAAAAGGCCAAAGTTTTGGAAGAAAATAAGCAACCATTTGAGAGAATGTGTGAGAAAAAGAGGAAACACAGGCCCAGAATAAACCTCTTGATACTGGATAACTTGAGAAGAGCTAACTTTTGTGACTTACACTTACCCTGCTGCTAAGTTATTATGATCTCAATACAAAGACACTGAAATCACAGTGAATCTTTCTGTTTATTTGAATGAATTGAGATCCATCCATTTTGGAATGTTGTAAAAAAATGTGCAGGATTAATACTTTCCTGTCTTTATGCATTGCTAATCACTTTAGAAGCAAATACTTTTGTATATAGTTAGTCTAACAAATCCATTTATGCTATCTGCCCCAAACCTTACAAGCAATGGCCTGCTGTTATGTACTAAACTTCATGTGAATCAGAATATAATTTCTGAATCACCTTGCAATTTTTTCCTGAGTCTTTTTAAGTCTGTCGTTCCCACCATAACCTGTCCTCGTGTTATATCATCTCATATCTAGGTGCAAATTAGTATCATTGCTTTTAAGGATATCTAGTAAGGATTGCATAATATAAACTGCTATATTAAGGAAACAAACAAACAAACACGATTGGAGTACTTTTGGACAAAATTTCAAAGGAGTCCATTGCAATAAGTCATCTGAGTAGCAACTGCAAGATCAGTTCCTAAAAAATGTCATCGACCTGCCAGTTTCCCACAAATAGATGGCTTCTTGCTATGTTTCAATCCCTATTAGCCTTAGCCTCCTTTCAAATAAGATCTATTTAGAAGATTACTTCCTGAAAAAACAACAGTGAAAAAGGGCTATAAAGAAACCAAGACAAGAAAACTATATAGAATATGTAGAATATATTCTTAAAAAAAAAAAAAAAAAAAAATCAATTTGCTTAGACCAGTGAATGGGTAAAAGAGAACACATATATTGTGACAGAAGACCAAAATGAATGAAACAGGATTGTCTATGTCTGCATTTCTGAAATAGTGAAAGCAGTAACACAGGATTTTTGAAGTAATTTTTTTCCTTCATAGGACACTTTTCCAACTGGAAGTATTTTACCCTAAAACCCAGCCACATTTTCTAAATTTCCCAATCTTTTTCTACAGATCCTTGTCACTAATTTGAGGTTTTAGAGAAGAAAATACAAATGGACAATTTTGATTACATCAGCCAACTCTTTTATTAAGAAACAATTAGATCAGCTTTATGACCTCTTCCGTATCTAATTACATAATTATACAGAAAGGACAAGACTGTCTTGAGATGTTGAGGAAATGGCTGGATTACACAGAATGCTCTGCAGGTGAGGTAGAATTTATGGAAACTTGTATACCTTAAATGTTAGTAGTTGTCATTAAAGCTGTGAGTCTTTCCACAGGACCTAAATACACACGCATCCGGAAGGAACATCTGCTACCAATTCTGCATAGTTGCTTCCCATATCCTTAAGCATCAGATATTTGAGTGCTTACCATATGCCTGTACCTTTCATACTTGACAGCATACATCTAACGCCAAGTCTGCAATGCCAAGTCCTCAGTGCCAAGTTTATACAATTTGTCACCGCCTTCGAAGAGCCGAGGATCTATACGCTTCTGCTAATTGAAGGCCTTTGCTCTTCTCTGCCCACCAGTGCTGCAATCTTCCCTACTCCCTTTTGCTGTTGGAAAAACACTCTTGTTCAGTGCCACCGGCAGTGAATTGCCCTTAAAGTGTATACACACTTCAGCTTGCAGCAGCTGTTGGTTCAGCTGAGTGTTTTGTGAAAGTAATGAACCAAAATTTACAGGGGATTTTGGAGAAAACAATAAAATGTTAAAGGGGGATGTTTTCTCAACTGGCTTCAGCCGGTTTGGAGACCAGATGTTTATTTGTTGTACAAACATTGGAAATGTTTGCTCCTTGGATCAAGTTAGTACATATTTCCATAAATAATAATTACGTGGTTACATTTGGCTTGTTCCATACTATATAAAGAGATAGAGCAGAAATTCTCTTGCAAGGTGCTACAAGCCACATCATTTGGTTTATACAAGTAATGGTTAACATCATTCAAACTAACTGTTAATACGGTTCAAAGATTTAAAAAGACTTTGGTGACACTTCATTTTACTGGTAAATTTAGCTGCATGGATTAGATGTCTCCTTCCAGTTATTAACAGCTAAGAGATTTAAAATCAAATTTATTGTTTAATTTACTCAAGCTTGTTTTATACAAGAAGTTATTTTTTTTTTTCCCTGAAATGCCATTTATTCTGTACCAAGTAGCCTCTTACCTGAGTTTCAGTCAAAATCATATCTTCAAATGCAGTATAAAATGGCCACAGGTCGGACTGTGACAGTTAAGGAAGTGACCAACAGTTCCCAAAAATTTCCAGTGACAAAGTAGGCTCATTAGATGAAATATTGGCATGAATATTTTAAGGTTCTTGACGTCAGGTGAAGTTCTAAAGCCTAAATCAGGATCACAAGTCTGACAGAAACCCATCATTTAGGTACCACTTTCTAAACAAAGAGAGAGGCACGAGCCTTTCAAAGAAAGGCATAGATATATGAACAGAATGACTGTGTTCAAATCTTCCTGTGTTTAGAGAATCAGATAGTGTGTCCGTTCTTTGTAGAATAAAGAATCAGATCTAAATGACTCTATTATTAGTTGTCCTTTCAAAATAAACTTGGTCTTTTCTGTTATTTCATCATTTCTTCTCCATCTTCCAAATAGTTGTATTAATTGCCATTACAAATTGCTGACATTTAAAGCTAGAAACTTATCAGAATTTTACAGACTGGAAGCTGATCAATCCAAAGGGTATTTTCCTGTTACATTATTCAAATGTTCACAGACTGAAAAGTCAGGTTTCTTATCAAATAAAAATAATTTTTAAAAAATTTACCCCCAGCTTTATGATACTTGATGTACTTGTAGCTGGATTGTATAAAAACACATGCTTAAATATCCCGTAACAGCAGAACAGGGATCTAAGCAACAGGCATATTTTCCTTCAAGAATAACTTGTCCTTGAATTTACTGTGTGTCTAAAACACAACAGTATTAAAAGCAAATACGATCTGGTAACTATTGTTATTGTGCTAATAATTTCTTGGGTGAATAGGAAGGCACAACACCAATGCCAAAAGCAAGGACAATTGTTCTTCGGGAAATCTGGAAATCAGTAAAATAGGGAAATCTTCTGGAAATAAGTGAAATAATAGGAAGAAATTTCTTCCCTGGATGAAGATATATCATGTCCATGTTACACTCTGTTGGCATTTTAGCTAGAGTTACCTCAGTGAGCTATGGCGCTGTGGGGGAAACACGGGAAGAAGTTCCTCTACCCAAACGCTGTCAGAGACTTCAGCTACCTGTCCTTTCACGTCCCACCTTCAGAGTCTCAGCATCCAGGTGCTACGGACACTGAGGGCAGGATTAATTCCTCTAGCTGCAGGTGCAAATTTAGCAGCTTAGGTTCATCCATGCTCGGGGAACAGAAACACGCACCTCGAGAAGACAGGATGGCTAATAGGTGGATTTAATGACCTACCAGAGATTCAGTCTAAATTGCCATGGAAAGGGTTTGCATCTCTCCACTGATTATAGAAACAGCTTTGGGAAACTTGGATCCTAAGTTAAATGTCTCAGATGCCTACACTTAATTGGAATAAATAACTATACACCTGGTAACACTGAGTGGGATGTAATCATTTACTTGCTCCTGGTACCCATCTCATGGTCTTATTGTTATTCCAGTATACAGCTTGCAACTGCAGATTGGGGTAAACATGTAGCTCTATGAACTTACTGAGCATTGCTGAAAGGGCTACATTGGCAATAAAACCATGAAATAAATCACAAGGCAGTTTGTTCAAGAGAAAAATATTTTTGTGTAGTTCCTGGTTCAGTTATTCACTAACACTTGTGAGAGTTACATAATCTCTTTTTGATTGTTTCTCCTTGTTTTGTCTTCCTGGCTTGCTTCTCTGTGCTACGACCTAGAAAAATCTATTTACATAACTAATAAAGTAAATGGGCACTAATAGGACGCTGCATCATTCCTAAATAGGTAAAAATGAAGTTGGCTATCAAGACACTTTTAAGAATCTGGCTTGACATTTTCTAAAGAAATATCTGTTCAAATTATTTGTCACTACAGTGATTAATTCAAAGAGAAGTGAGTTTCAGGTGGACATCGTCAGTAGAAAGTACAAAGCTTTCACTATGTACACTTCTCCTACTTCTCCTATTTCAAAACTAACAAAAATCGAGACAAGCATATCCTTAATCTGATTAGGAAAAGAAGATGTGCAACCACAAAGGCTCTCCCATGTCCCACAATCAAATCTGAACACACTGTTATCTGAGATGCTAATGGGAAGATTATAAGGGTCTTCATATCCCTTTGCCTTTCTCAAAGCTACCTGAACAGAAATAAATTGTTAGAAATAATCCTTATTAAAATGTAATAAGGTGGTAATATTCATGGCACATACTGGATGTTAGCCACTGATATCACTATTTCCTGGATCATTACATAAAGGTAGTATAAAACTGCCATCATTATTGTTGCTACTATGAAATAATCATAAAGACACTTACAATCAGTGGACATAAAAGTGAAAAGAAATATTTGAATTATTCATTGATGATTTAAAGGAAACATTACCAATAAATGTAACAGTGTGGCTGTGAGTGGGAAAAGCATATATTTTTGTGACTCAGCTGTAGAATTTTTTGCATGTGTACTAGATAAATTCCATGTATAATCTTTAAAATGTATGGAATGTTTTGTGAGGGTGTTTGAAGAATTCGTACCTCAAATTGTCTTCTGCTCTATGGTTTGTTTTTTCTAGAGTGTTTGGAAGGCTTTTTGCAGTTATTATGTAAAGTCTTAATGCTACAAGTATTTAGGATAAAGTTTACCTTCATAGATAAGAACAAAGTTTACTGAATACCTTAGTTTGTAGGCTTGCAAGAAGGCCTGTTTGGAATAACTCACTAAAAAGGCATGCATTTATTCTGCACCTCAAGGTTTCTTACTTAACAGGCTTTCTTCTCTTCTTCATCTTTGGAAACATATTAAAGTGTCATTATACTAAATGCTACTTTCCAAGGCAGTTGCAAAGATTACTTTTCCTATAATTAATTAGTGGTTTGTTTTTTTTTTTTTTTTCACAACTAAAAACTTTGAAGTCAAATGTGAGGAAAGTTTCATCCTGGAGTGGAAGTTCAGTTCTATTCCTAAAATAGAATCAAGCTACAATAAATTTTGGCCTATAAGCAATATCTTTGGTATTTGATACTCCACTGAATAACATCTATTCACCGTTCATTGTTGAAGACAGTGTAGTAGCTTATGAGGCAAAGGAATCACTTCTAGACTCATATGGAACAGAAAGATTAGTAAGTGAAGAGTGCTTAATAATATAGATAAAAAATCCTCTAATAGTCACCTGTCAAGAAATTAACATGTAAAAAAATCTTTTTATATTCTCTTCTGCAAGTCTGCTTGATAAGTCAGCAGAGGCCCCAGCGTTCTGTGCTGTCAAGTTTACCCTAGGCACAAACCATTTTTCCCCTATTTGTTAAGTTCCAATTCTTAAAGTTATTTAAACAATTTATCCTTAAGTTACCACAGTATAAGCCACATAAAGTTAAAAGTCTATTCTATATTTCCTGTCTCTTCAGTATAATTAATGACTGTTTGCCAAATTGTGGAAAATTGTTCCCATTTGTTTTCGTAGCAGAGAACAGGATTCTTTCTAATGGTTCTCAAGTTGTTAGATACTATTACCAATTCTTTCAGAAGGCACTTATTCCTCCCAGATCTCTCTTTTTGCTATTACTTGAGCAATTCTCAAGTATTTTGTTTTATTAACAGTTCAGTTATCTCTCTAACCTCTACACTAATTAAGGAACCACAGGGGATAGTCTATATTGCACAACCATAATGATCAGTTGAGACCAACATCTGAGACTGTAAGGGTAACAGTGTTTCCAAACCATATGGCAAAAGGATTAGCCTTCCATCTTACATTCAGAGGGAGTTCAGATCTATTCCAATTTATTAGTATGAATAATCAAAGCTTATTCTAGTAAAGCTACCTGTGTTATTCTTTACAGTTTCAATGGAACGCATGTTCAAAGAATAAAAATATTTGTATTGGGTTTGCATGGCAAGGTTTTGGTAGCCAGGTACTACAAGGGTGGCTTCTGTGAGAAGCTGCTCGAAGCTTCCCCCATGTCCGACAAAGCCAACGCCAGCCGGCTCCAAGACGGACCCACTGCTGGCCAAGGCCAAGCCCATCAGTGACAGTGGTAGTGCCTCTGGGAGAGCAGAGTTAAGGGGACAAAAACCTGCTGCAGTAGAGTAGCCAAGGAGAAGAGTGAGAATATGCAAGAGAAACAACCCTGCAGACCCCAAGGTCAGTGAAGGAGAAGGAGGAGGAGAGGAGTGAGAATATGCAAGAGAAACAACTCTGCAGATCCCAAGGTCAGTGAAGAAGGAGGGGGAGGAGGAGGAGAGGAGTGACAATATGTGAGAGCAACAACCCCGCAGACCCCAGGTCAGTGCAGAAGGAGCGGAGGAGATGCTCCAGGTGCCGGAGCAGAGATTCCCCTGCAGCCCCTGGTGATGAAGACCACGGTGAGGTAGGCTGTCCCCCTGCAGCCCAGGGAGCTCCACGGGGGAGCAGATCTCCACCTGCAGCCCGGGGAGAGAGGACCCCAC